>JACDJE010000019.1:2933199-3180582 GCA_016647715.1 Pavo muticus | reverse complement strand
GGGGTGGGGAGCGGGCCTGCGGCGGGGGGCGCCGGGTCGGCGGTCGGGGCGCTGCGGTGCGGCGCTTAGAGGGGCTGAGGGAGTAGGCCCGCGGCCGCCGGTGGGTCGGGAGTGGGGGAGCGCGTCCTGCGCTCGGCCTCAGGGCACTTGTTGCTGGTCGGGGCGGGGAGGTGGCTGCAGGCCCTGGGGTCCTCGGACGGAGGGGGGAAAACCATAGCGCGGTGCGTGGGGGCCCTGCTCTGCCCGCACGGTGTGTGTGTATGTGTGTGTGTGTATCGATATAAACACCGCGGCTCTCAGCAATAGGGAACGCAGGAGTTGGGCGGCAGCGCGGCCGCAATCCTCGTATTCTCGATTGAGAGTTTATTTCATTAACTTTTTTACAAGTTGTTTTCCTCTGAGGGGTAATCAGGCGCTCGTCTCCTGCGCGTCGGGGGATGATAAGAAAGATGGTGAAAGGTGGTAATCAGCTGGAGGCCAAAGCCCGGTGACAGCTGCTGCTCCTAGGGAGTTCCTCAAGCAGCCTGTGGGGTTTTTTGATCTGCTTTAACCTCGTAAGTCAGCTGGTTTAGTGGCTTTAGTGGGTTAGCGTATGTGTGAGAAAACCCTTAAAGTGAAATTGGAACTTCTTTGGCGCTAGGGCTTTGTTGCTCTGTGTATGTAGACATGTAAACATGTAGCTGTCACAGTGGAAAAGCTGTAGATGTTATTCCTTATTTAAAGATCCTTCTGAGTCTTAGTTCTGTGCTGAATTCTTCAGGTGCTTGAGCTGTCCTATTGCAAACTCTTTTCCTTAACATGGACCTTAATGTCAGCTGTGTCCTCTGGGCAGACTGTGCTGGACACGAGCTGGCAAGGTCCCAGAGAGTAACTTAAGCTCTGTGTTTGCTGCCTGGCTGCAGTCAGCGTCCAGGAGCACTGAATTCCAGGTTGTGCTTTGGCTGTGTTCTTCATGGGTCTGTCCCAGAATGACTGCAGAGTCCTCTGCACAGTCCTTTTGGAGCTCCTGCTTAACGAGGCTGTTTCAAAAATGACTGACAGACCGATGTGTGTCATGGAGCTATGGGTGCAGCTGGTCATAAAACACTGCCTGTTCTCTTTTTTTATCTTTAGTTCTGAATTGTTTTTGCCTATGCAGAAGGGGAAGTGATCATGTTTTAGGTTTTTCCCTTCCTGTAGGGGTACCAGCCAGTTCCGGTTACAACTATTTTATGCTGTTGTTCTTGCTTCATGGAGAGAATGTGTAATGTGTCATTTTCAGCTGTCCTGTGACACTTCATCCTGTGTGAACACTGTGTATGTTAGTGGGCAGTTTGCAGGAAGCTTGCTGTTGTGTTGGACGTGTAAAGTTAGTTGCTTAAAACATAGCAATGACTCCCTGCTCTGAGCTGACTGCTAAGTATTTTTAAGTAAATCTCTTGGTAAGGCTGTTGGCAGCTTCATCATGAAAACCCTGGAGAAGAGTTGCTAGTGCTGAATCAGGATGGGCAGTGGCAGAGCTAGAAGCTGCAAGCCAACTTTGTCTGGTTTGTCAAAATCATGCTGTAAAACGGAATGGGTGTAGGAGATTAAACTGCCTCAAGCCCTCAGCTGAGCCTGACACAGGGCTCTGCTCCACCACTGCAATCTGTGACACGTTGCTGGAGTAGTATCAGTGCTGCTGAACTGATGGCCCTCTTGTGAGTTTGCCCAAGTGGGCAGGGAGTGTCGTTTGGGGCAGCTGTGGGTGAGACTCGGACCTGAGCCCTGCTCCTGGATACAGGGTGGAAAGGCCGGGCTTTGGAAAGCCTGCGCTTGCTTGAGGCAAGAGTTTGTGTTGGTTTGTCACGAAGGGAAAATTAATGGGAATTGGCAGGGCATGTAATGCCAGTGATTGTAATGCTTGGATCTCTGTTAGTATCTTTTGCTTTCTGTTGAATATCCAAGGAGCTGTGTCAAGCTTTCCTGTATAAAATTCTCAATGTTAGGCTGTTAAAGTGTGAGTTTTGCAGGTTTCTGGTTGTGTAACTGTATTATCCAAGACGCTGTGCTGAGAAACAAGGCTTGCTTTCATTAGTGTCTGTGCATGAGGCAAATCTTGATAAGGAAACTTCAGGCGGTCGTTGGATTGTTTTGCTGTTATGCCATCAGCGATTCAAATGCTGAAATAGAAGTAGTTCTGAAATGGAAATAGCAAATCTGAGTATTTATGATCTGAAAGTCTGTCTGAGTCATTCAGTGAATTTTCTGGCAGACAGTGTGGGTAGATTTGAAAAGATGTTCTTGCACAAGATCTTGGTAGTGATGGCAGAGATGTACTTGGGACAGTGTTTAAGGGGAAGGCTGCTGCTCTGAGGTGTACCATCCTCTGATAAAGCTCTAAGTTCTTCCTGCAAGGCGTTCTATTGCAGCTGCTCTTGCCTGGTGTAGCGACAGTCTGTCTTTGCTTTTTGAATAGGTTTGTCAAGGCGAGTTCAACCAAGGAATCCTTTCTTAAAAAATAAGAATATTTATAAGAATATGTAGAACCAGTGCCAACAAACTTGGCACTGGTTTTGCTTCTTCAGAGAAAAGGTTTCTGAAAACCTGTTTAACTTTAGCTTGTTTATGTGAGTACGTTCCAAGCACCAGAACGCCTTATTTTTGAAGTAAAACGTTAGGGATCAGGATGTAAATTAGTAAGAAGCAAGAGTTATTTCCACATAGCTCCTGTTGCAGAGCTTTGAGAACGACCCCCTGCCTTCCATCTGGCCACAGCTCAGTAAGACTCAGGCTTTTATCATTAGGTAACTGTAAACCTGAGCCGAGTACATGTGTTTTCTGGAAAGTTCTTGTCAATGGTGCGATGCAAGAATAAAATATTTGTCTTTGTCCAGTCTGAAGACAAACATCAGGGTTTACTTTCAGGGCACAGTGACAGTCATTCTGAATGCAGCAGCTACTCACCACATCACAGCATGGCAGTTGGGGTGGCAGTAAGCAGCTGGCCTCTCCGGAAGGGATGTGCAGCAGCTTTTATCACTGCTGTTGCAGTTGGGCTGTAGCAAAACTGGCAGTGTGGTTCAGCTAGTTTTCAGCAGCTGTGAAAGTGCAATGGAGTCTGCTGCTGGGGTGTGCCAGCTGCTGTTGCTCTGAACAGGGCTAATTATGCTCTTGTGAGAACAGAAAATAGGCGCTATTTAAGGGAAGACAGTGTTGGAATAGGCAGTGCTGCAGTCATTGGCCCCGAGATGCCTTTGGATAACAGCAAATGAGAGCAGAGAACTTACTTGTAGGGTAGATTGGAAGTCTGTTCTGAAGTACTTAAAAATGAGTGTTGCCAACAGAACGTTGGTGCTGCCTTGTTTAGGACTAGAGGATGACAGCTTATATGCCATAGGTTTGGCTGGGGGGATCACCGGGTATGCTAAGCAGTTCTCATGGGTGGTTTTGCTGGTGAGAGTCCTTTGTGGGCTTCTCTCTGTTGTAATGACAGCATTCTGGTGAGGCTGCTGTTAGCTCCTTACTTGCGCACGTGCTTGCTGCTTGACTATTCTGATCTCCTCAAAATGTTGCCGTGTGGTTTAGGAAATGGGATGGTTATGGATATTTGAGTAAACGGGCTATTGTTAGGAGGGAACGTGCCATAGCCCTTATCGATGTATGAAACTTTTTCTTCATGTAGTTGTGCAGTGTGATTTCTTGTGCAAGCCGCTCGGTGGGCGACGTGTCCTGGGGCCTGCTGCCGTAATAAGGGCACCAAGCCAACGTGTCTGTGCGTGGCTCCTGAGTTCTTTGTGAAATGGAGACCTCGTGATGAAAATGGAATAACCAAACACAGGCAGTAGAAGTTGTCTTCTGAGAGCGAATGGCACCTCTGGCTTTGAGAAGATCTAATCTAAAGGATAAAATTCCTGCCTGCGCTAGAAACGCTTAGATCGGTCTCCCAGTATGCAGTGGGAGCTGTTTTAAAGACCCATGCAGTGCAAAGAATAGCCAAGACCAGTTATCAGTCTTGAGAGTATTGGCAAGCTTTTACCTTCAGGGAAAGTTATTTTAGCCTTTGGAATGAGGAAGCGGATAGCTTGTAGGAGCTGACCTGAAGCACTGCTGAATATGCACTTCAGCTTCTCTCAGCTGACAGTTGGGGCGTGCTTTTGTGATGAAGAATTACCCCAACTGTGTTTTCTGGCGGGCTGCTCTGTGTGATTTAGGGTTGCTTTTGCCTGGGGTAAACTGGAGGATGCTTTAAGCCTCACTGTCCTTAGCTGGTGGAATCTTTGGGCACGCGCTGCATAGTCAGGTTGCAGTGCTGTGATGGTAGGTTAGTGGTGGTGGAACCTGGTGCTGCCCGACCTTGTGGGTCGTGATAGAACTCCTTCGCAGGCAGCAAACCACGTGCCTTGCAAGTGGTGGCTTTATTTGCTTTAGTTTAAGTGATTGTTTATGTCTCCTTATGTATTTCCTAGAACGGCATTATAGCATTGCAAGGCTGATAACAGCAATATTCTGCTGTTCTTAGTATTAATCTCCCAGGCAGTTGTTTTAATGGAATGTGACCAGAAATATAAAGAAGGGCCGATTAATAATTATTGTTAAAGTAGCTGTGTGACAGAGTGCCAACCGTTGGCTTTCTGCCTGCAGTACTTTCAGCAGGGAACGAAATGGATTGTTTTTTGAGGTGGATGTGCTGAGAGTTGAGAAAAACATGAAGTCACCCAAGGCTTTACTTAGTGGCTTCGTGACCCGTGTGGTCCGAGCTAAGAGGAGAACTCTGTAAAACACTTGTGGCCCGATAACCTTAATGTCCGTGCTTAAGTGCAAATGCTCTTTGGCTTCCTGCTGTGACCTTTTTAATAATTGGCAACCTTACTCATTCTGCAGCATTATTGAAACGGTTTAATAAAGGACGTGCTCTAAAAATCCTTTCTTTTTATTTTCTGGGCTTCACTAATGCAGCAAGGGAAGTTGCTTAGATTTGATTTGTAAGGTATCTAAGGGGCAATTTGCAAATATATTTTTGGTATGGAAGAGGAATGCTAAATTTCTCTGACTACTTGAGGATTATGAATTGCTCATTTCACTCCTGTGAAAGGCAGAAAGAGGTGGGTAGTTTGTTTGTTTGCTTGGTTCTCTTTGAAGATCGTCCTCCAGGATGAGTGTAATTTTTCATGGCTTTCTTGGCATTCTTACATCAACCGGGACTGTAAACAAGGAAGATCAATAATTAAACCTTCCATTCTTGGAACCTGGAAGTTAATGGTTGATTCAGTAAGCAGGGCCACCTTGCCAAAATAGAGTTGTCTGTTGGTTTTAGCTACCATAACTGTAAAAACTCTCCCCGAATTTGGGCTTGCTTCCTTAGCGTGAGGTGGACAGGCAGGATATTTCTCGTTTCCCATCATTAAGGCAAACTCAGAATTTCAGGTTAAACTCATCCTTGATGGAGAGCGAGAGAGGCTGAGCAGGTTTCACAGCAGTTGCAAAGTGTTTCTGTCCAACGTATCTGGCTAGCGCGTGATGCTGTTGGAAATGCCAGTCATGTCAACTGATTTGGAAGGAGTCCAGCCTGCGGTCAGCGCAGGGAAAAGGAGATGATACATAAGACTGTCCGGGGCAATACTGAAAAACAGATCTTAAGAAAAGCTCGGGTAAGGTCAGGGCTGATGTAACTGTACAGCTCTGTGTGACGGTAAGCAACTTTGGTCTGCTTCGGATTTTGAGCTGCGGAGTCTTAAAATGCTGTAGAACGAATGGCACAAGATGCTCGCAGGAGGACGTTAGTTTCTCGTTTTTCAATGCAAGCCCTCTCCAGCTGACTTTTTGTGTACCAGTTAAGCGGTTCAAAGCAGCCCCTTGTTACACATCACAGTAAAGTCATTGTGAGAAACAAAGCGTGATCACAGAACCCATGACTGTTTTCCTCTGAAAACTAATGTCTTGGCTCCATTTCAATAGTTCATTATTATGGAAGTGCCCGAGGGCTTGTGTGCCTGCAAGACTCACATGAGTGTTTTGTGTAGGCTGTGGTCATCCTTGAAGAGGTACAGTTCCACATTCCTGTACCTTTAGCAGTACAGCAGAGAGATTCAGGTGGGACTAAAGTGCCTTCTGAGAGGCTTTGTCTTATGTGGGGATTGGAGCTGCTTTAAAACTCGGTACTTCCTCCTTACACGCACTGTTCTGAGGTAACAGGATATTCTGAACACTTTCTCATTTAAAGCCAAAGGGACTCCAGAATTAGATGGTAATTTAAGTTATGTCTTTGTTATAAATGAACAGTTTGTAAGCGCATTATTTGTTACAGCATTCAAAGTCACAGGTGATGGTGGTGTTTGGGGTTGACCAAAGCGTAGCTGTGTAATTCCTACCATAGGATGGCATTTCGTCACGCTAATGATGGAGTAATTGGGAATTACTGGCACTTAAAGTTAATTGCTAGGCAGACATAAAAAGGAAAGGTGCAGGAGATATGCATTACTGCTGCTTGCATTTTGGACTGCCTCTTCAGGAGATGTGACAGGTAATGATAGAGCTGCATGGGCGTGTTGTGTCGGGCCATCCGGTCGCTGACAGGCATGCTGTGTGCTAAGGCTGCTTGTCCTCAGCCTCTTTGCCTTTGAGTTTCTGGTTGGATTGTGCTGGCAGTCTTAGGTCGCCTGGTAAGTAGTCTGGAGAGTTGACTGTAGTAGGAAGCAAGTGGTCTGTAGTGAGAACCAGTCCTGCTTTTTGTGAAGGCTTTAAACAACTGTTGGGTATTCAGCTTTGTACAGGAATATACAAAGCACTTACTGGACGTACTGCAGTAAGAGTAATGTTTGAGCTTGCTTTTCTGCTTTGCGTACTGTGTGAAGTATGGGTGAAGTGGGCTGTATGAAGTCAGAAACGTTCTCCCCGCCGCTGGGGCGCAATGAATGTCAGCTTGGAGGTGGCTTTTGAGTGCTGTGTGTTTTACAACTCCAGTGACACAAGGTCTTAAGATAAACTCAGACTTCATTTAGTGGTTTTAAGAGTCTAACAACATGCCATCAAACAGTGCAGAGAAAATGGCAGTGAATCACAGGAAGAGTCTTAAGCATTCCTTGCTGTTTTCATGCTGTGATATTTGTCATAGATGGTCTCTCTGAAGCTCCGATTTCAAACTCCGGGGTGAACCAAAAGCAGTGCTGTATGTAGTTTGATAAAACTCCTTTCTGACTGTCTTTGTGACTTGGGGCTGATTAACGTGCGGGTTCATGTATTTGACAGTAATAAATCAGTTTTAACAAGTTCTTGTTTAACTGAGAGTTTGACTAAAACACGCTATCTGAGGTTACACCGAGCATTTTATGGCTAGTGCTCAAGCTGAGATGGTGAAAAAATTCTCACTTCTCCTGGCCTTGTGCTGATACACCTTCATACTTATTCAGAGGCAACTGGCCACAGTTTCGTTTAAGTCAAAGGTGTTTTCTTGGGGGGGGGGAATCGAGGGATTCTAAGTTAGATGGAATGCGTGCATTTTGTTAACGACTGTAAATGTTTGATGGCTGCTCTGTAACACAAACTAAGCATCTTTTCCTTTCTGTGTATACTTATTATCTGGTTTTAAGTGGGTAAAAAGCCATAATGTTGCTTTCACATCCTCCTTATAAGAACGTTGGATGGTAACTTCCTAAACTTGAATGCGAAGCCTGAGAGCCAGTGACAAAGGAGAGGTGAGAAGTTGATTGGTAACAGCTGTTTGTCAGACAGCAGTAACAAATCAGAGGTTAGGAATACTGGGTGTTAGACTTGTTTCGGGGGGATGTGTGAAATGCTGTGTGTTACTCTGCAAAGAAGGTTGGAGAGCTTTTTGTTTTGTTGTTCCAAGTTGTGTTTCTCAGGACTGAGGCTCATGAGAAATCCATGTGTTTTCTGAAACGAGATGGCACTTACTGTGACAAGCTCAGCTTCTAAATTGGAGTCGAGTTGAGGTGTATGAGTGTAAAATTGATGTCACTCCTCTCGACTTCAGAAGGAAAATTGCAACGACATGTTAGATACTTGGTGGGGTGTTGAGCTGTTCTATTTCTTATTTTTTTTCTGCCTTAAACTACTGCTCACTTTGCGAGGCAGTAGAAATCTGTGGCATCAAAGTGCTGCATGACGGTCTGCGTGCTATTCATTGAAGAAGCTGGAAATCCTAATCGGTTAACTGGCTGTCTAATCTGCGTTGAATAATCATAATTGAGGCAAATGGAGTGTTTTGGTTTGAGTCTCTGGAAGGAGGTGAGTCATTCCAACTTGTCAGCAGGGCAGTGCCTACTGGCTCCTCGGGTGCCTTTGGGGAGCGCTGCTGTTTAGGGGCTTCTAGAGCGAGTGGTGATTTCTGGTGCTTAACACCCCTTAGGGAACAAGGGATAAACCCATTATGAATCCTCATTCAGAGCAAGGATTTGCAAGGTTGGCTATTTGCTGCATCAAATCAGCTTCCTTCTTTGAGGTTGCTATCTGCTAACTGTGACCTTTGCTCGGCTGACAGAAAATGTGGGGCATCTTTGTTTTTTTGTTGTCACTGTTTTGGGTGGTGTTTTGTTGTTGTAGATGTGAAGGTTGAGAAACCTTGTGCATGTTGAAATCTTACTGGGATTTTGAGTGGTCGACGCTGGTTTAAAATAGAACTTCACTACTGTAAAGCAAATCCTCTGCTCAATGCAAAATCATGAGCAAATCATTTACTGAATGTACAAAATGTGATGTAGAAGATTTGCTCAACTGTTGATTGCGTAGCACACAAGAAAAGTAGACTTCGAGTTTTGTATTTCACACATGCAAGGCTTGTGTCATTTCACAGTGTTGTTTGCCTAGCTACAGTTGCTTCTCTTCATAGGTCAGAGCATGACTGTATCTCTGGGCAGGTCAGTTGTCATCCAAGATTTTACTTCTCTTAGTGTTAATAAATTCACACATGGTTCACCGACTATTTTCTTGGGATTTACACCTCTGTCACTGTATATTGCTTTCCCTGAATGTATCCGTGCCATTACTATCAACGCTGTCAATACTGTAAGAACGTTTCTTACCTTTCACAGTAGTATATCCGGCAGTATTTATGTTCTCTTTACACCTAACCCCCTGTATAGAATTCTTGGCTGGATTTCCACGTACATCCCTGGCATACAGATGAGCCTTTGGCGTCTCTGTGCAGCGCTGAGTCTCTGCTGGGAAGCTTGGCCTGCATTCTCTCAGTACTGATGGTGGCTGGCTGACTGTACGTGGCAGATGAATCTGAAGAGCTGCTTTGCCTCTCAGTCACAGCTGTGGCTGCAGTAGTTAGTCTCTGCATCAAAATCACACTGAGTGACTTATTTCTGTTACGGAACGATAACAAGCTTGTTCTGGAATGTGATCTCTTTTTTTTTCAGGTGTTGTGTCAGTATAAGGCATTTTTTCCTCTCTTTTCTTAACAGTCTGGATAGTTCTGCATGTATTTATCTGAATAGTTCTGCTTGTATTAACATCCCTTGCAAATGCAGTTGGGCTGGGCTAAGAGTACCTTCAGTGAGTATTCTAAAAACTAGGACAAATAACTATTCAGTAGTTTGACCCAGTTCTTGCTCTCTGCTCGTGTTCCTCCTGTCTGGGCCCGTGTCCAGGAAATCAACCCAAATTCCTACCCTTGCTACTCCTAAGAGTGTGGATGCTTATCGACTTGGCCACGCTTCCTTCCTTTTCGTTGGCTTTCTTAAAGAAATCAGACGTCTTCTGTGATGCCTGAATTTCTTTCTGAAAATAGAAAACAGGCAGTGACTGCTTAGCTGACTGTTTTCTTGTATTTAGATGCTGTCATAGGAATGTATGTAAATAAGTGGAAAGCACTTCGGTGCAAAACAATATTGACTGGGTCACCCTGTAACAAGGATCTCTCTCCAGGGAAAGAGTATTACAAGTTCGGATGGCCCACTTGGTTGCTTTACCTGGGGGTGTTTCAGGCTTTGTTATTCCATTGTAATTTTCCTGTAGCGCTTTAAAGGCTAATAATGCTTTCAGAATTGCAAAATGAGGGAAGAAATTGAGGCCTCCACCCGCATTCTTGTTTATGGGCGAAGAGGAAGTACTCTGTGTGTTTGTGTGTGAAAATAATGCTTGTGTAAGTGAAGCCAATGATACGTTGGTATTAGTCTAATAAAAACCTTAGCTGTTGAGCTCGAGATTCATTAGTCTAGATTTAGGTCTTAAAGAGAAAGAAGGGGCTTTTAAAAATGCAGTTGGAATATTTACCTACAGGAAAGAAAAGAACTGTGAAACTCAACTAAAATGCTCTCACACTCTGATTTCTGGCCCTTCTTTCGGCGACGCTCACCCTTCCACTGCTGCTTTGAGTCTTTACATCAGCTTTGTGCTGCTGGGGAGGGTGCCGCTGTGATGTCACCTTCTGGAGTCCTCTGCTGGGAGGAATATGCTGGCCGTGTTGCCTGTTTCTTCTTCCTACCTCTAAGATCCACTTAGGGATTTTTTTTTTTTGTATGTTTGCTAGCTTTTATACTTTTTTCTTTCTTCTTCGATCTACAGCTCCAGGTTGCATCTAGATTTACTACCTGTGGTGCCCTTTCTGTATGTCAGTTCCTATTTCTTTGTTGCTCCTAAAGCCAGTTTTGTCCAGCTCCAGGTCTGTCTTGTTTCCTTACCAGACACTCAGTGGGTAGTTCATAGCCACAGGGTCTCTGGGGACCCGAGTGCCTCATCTCTGTCCTGTGCCTGTACTCCTCTGCACTGTGTCCCGTCTGTCCTCAAGGCCTCCGATGTCATACCAGTCCTGTGTTTCTCTACATCCTTGTAAATAGCTTTCTACAGAGAAAAACTACTCGTCGCTGCTATCTGTTTAGAACTGTGATTTTGTCACACAAAGATGAAGAAAAGTACAGGAAATAAGCCATAGTCAATTAGCCAAGATGCTGTCCCAGCTAAACCAAGTAAAACGGAGCTTGAGGCAGGTCGGGAAGAGTTTGCAGAGCAAGCCTGCCCAGCCTCAGTCCCTGAGGGCCAGTACAAGCAGTGGCCATGCTACTTTACAGGGCTGCACAGCTGCTCATCCCCCTGCCAGTGTAAATGCCGTTGCTTTGCAACACGTCTAACATGCTTGCTCCCCAAATGCTTCCTGGCTACCTGAAAATTAGCATGGAGCGTGTTTATGTTTCAAACTTAATGTTTATACCAGTGTAGCTGTGCTGATTAGACTGCAGACCACAGCTATATTAGCAAAAAACCTCTGCAGGGAATGCAACATGCCAGCGAAAATTTTTATGCCAAGATGGTAAAACAAAGTGCAGCAAGGTGACTTGTGAGAGTGCCTTGGTCTAGCTAGAGACTGTAGGTGTGTTTTGAGTTTAGGCTACATCTCTAAGGGCTTGCATGCATACAGATAACAGTTTGGGTTCTTAGTGTTTCAGCAGTACTCTGAGTATCATAAGTAGATGGGGGGGTATTTTTGCTCTCTCTTCTTTGTTATAGGGCGGTCGTTTTGGGTTACAGCAGTGTCCTTGGTCTTGTTTCAGAATTGGAGATAGTGCTGTTTCTCTGACAGAGCGGTGCTAGGTGTCAGCAGGTACTAAAGGTGTGCTTAGGCTTCTTCTTAACTCTCAGCTGTGATAATCTTTGCAGCAAACAGGCTATATTTGCTGCCTTTTGCGTTAAAGCTATTAAGGTACGCTTCATAAAAGTAACCCTACCTGGTCTTGTCTAGAACATCACCCATCTGACTAAATCCATTTCTTACTAATGCAGGTTACATGCAGTCTTGTTACAGCAGATCTTTTTTTAAAATTTATTTCTTGGGGTCTTGGTGATTAAGAAAGTATCAGCAAGAAATGCGTTCAAATCAGGAGTCTTGGTGAAGTGTTTGGTTTGCTAGGCCAGGCGTGGTCTGCAGCTGGTTTGTAGGTCACGGGAAAGATCATGGCGCGTGTGTAGGCGACAACTCAATCATCTGGTCAATGGAGAGCTGTGAGTACGTATGTAAGAAGTAAGGAAAATACTGCCTATAAAACACAGAAGGGTTTAAGATCTTAAGTGTGTGATCCAACTCTCTGTCACATTGCCCCTCCTGCTTATCTGATGGTGTACTGAGCCAGTCCGACTTGCCAGTTTGATAGAAGATGGTTATCTCCTTCTCAGCCCTGGGCCAGCGCTTCTCCAGACAGCCCTGGGGTGGGCTTTGACAAGTGGCTGGTGCCGGGGGGTGCACGGGCAGCGATGGCGCTCCCCGTATTTGAGAGCAGCCAGCCCTTCCATCTACGCTGTCGCAACATCTCCTAAGCCAGCCATCCAGGCAAGCCTCGGGAACCGCTGAAACAACTGTTTTCAATGCGTCCTGCTTGAATTCAGCAGCCTGAAGCGTGTGTATTCCTCTTTGTTTTTAACAACAAGGCAGAAGTAGTTGTTTTTGCACCGTTGCTCCAGGCGTTAGAGTGTTTGCCTGCCTTGTAAAGGATCTCACTTCAGTTTCTAGAGATGGAATCCCACACTTGCTGGGAGGAGAGCGCTTGTACCTGCCAGCACGGAGGAATGTTTGCTCTCTGGATCGCAGCTGCTGTTGATCTGGTGCCATTTACATTCTCATGCAAGGATTCTCTGTAGAGGGGAGAAGTGAGCGTAAGCTCAGCTTCCTAGTGTAGCAATGGATTTTGGTGCCTGCTCCCAAGCCTTTGTTTTTCATAGTCGCCCGACATCTCTTCTGTGGATTGGGTGTCTTTGAGGCAGGAGTTCAAAGGCTGTGTTCTAAAAATCTTGGTTGAGATGAAAAGTGATGTCTGATTTCAGTCTCTCACCTTCAGACAATCTGCCATCCAAAGTGTTACTAACGAAAACCAACTGCATCTTTTGTTTTTGCTTTTTTGTGGGCAACCGTGAAGCAAGTTGGAGCGAGTCAGTAAGATGCTGTAGGAATAAAACCATAGGAGGGCACGAAGATGGGACGTCTTGCGCTTGGAGAAAGCAAGCCGTTGAATGAAAAATGAAGCAAAGCTTTCCAGGTCTGGGCTGTGGCTTTTTGTGGAATGCGGTGTGAAAAGAACTTGAACTTCTGTTCCTCGTTTTATATGGCTTCGGTGACAATTCTCTTGGCTTCGGTCTATTGAAGAGTAATTTACAGCAGCCGTGCAGTCCGTAAGGGCCGGACGTGGGGCGCTGGGGGTGGGCCAACCTGTGACACAACGCCTTCACCCAGTTACAAAACCGGGGTCCGATTTGCAGTACAAATTGGACAAATGTTGTAACAGTGTAACGGGATCCTGTGAAATGGATGCGTTCCGTTAATGTAGGCAGGCTCTTGGCTCCTTCCCTTTCTTTGGATCCAAACGCATCAGAATGCGCCTGATTGTTTGCCTCTGCAGCCTGCTGTGAAATAGCTTAGGCTGAAGTGTCCGGTGACAGTTTACAAGTTACAAAGACAGCTTTTTGGCCGCTGACCCTCGGCGGGAGACTAAGCTTTGTTTTGTAGGTGTCTCTTTGTCTAGGGAGATTGCATCTAAGAGGAGAGGTGCTGCATTGCTTCCTCATTGTTCCTCCTTTTTTAACGATGACCACCCCTCCNCCCCACCTCCCCCCCAAAGAATTTTTATAGCCTAATTCATAAGTTTCCTTCAGGGTACATTAAGAAAACAAGCTTTTCTGTGATCTTCCTTCCCCCGTTTGTAGGCACCCTTGTTTGTGTTATTTTAGAGCGTGTAGTTCGGGAGAATACTTGGTAGACTGCAAGTCCTTAACTCTTCAATTGAAAAAGGCACGGCTCAGTCACCGAAAGGCTAATTTACTTTTTTTGAAGGGGGGATAAGAATTCCTTATTTCAGGCTATGCTTTTGGATCTTTTGTTATTATTGTTTTGTTAACTTTCCAGCTGTGATCTTTCAGCTTTGGGGTTTGAAATGCATGGAACGTGTATCTCTTCTGCACTGCTCTATGTGCAACAAGGAAAGCAGCCAATCAATCGGTGGATACCCCATCTAGTTAATAAGAGACCCAGCATGGATTAGCAGGGCCACATCTACAGGTGAAGCTCAACAATGGTCTAATTCATGTGATGCAGTGCTTCACATGACTTCCTCTTCCTTTCCCCCTTACACAGCATGTATGCTCCCACTTCTTGTCTGTACGGGCACTTGTGCTACTCTTGTTTCCCCAGTGAATGGACCAGGGTACTGCACAGGTAGAAAGCTGAAGAATCATCATCCCACCACCACAAAAAGAACACCAAATCAGCCAAAAAAGCCTAACCCAAAACAACCTGCTAGCATCGCACAATTGATAAACTCGATTGAGGATGAGTACTGGCTCTAGGGCACAAGAGAACATGATGTATGATTTGGGCAAAAGGATGATGCCAGCATCACCTGATACAATTTGTTATATGATATTACTGAATAGTGCTGTTGTTGTTCTGTCTCTGGGGAGGGACTGCTTATGCAGGACCTCTCTAGCAGAAGTTTGCAGGTTGAAATATATCTCCAAGGAGGTTTTTCGTACACTTAAACCCTTCTTTATATATTAACAAATGTGAGAAATGATGCTGGCCTGAAATTTTCATGACCTTTTGTTCTTTTGATAACTAAGCTCTGTTGGGGATAATGAACTAATATTATGAAGGTTAGTCCTCTATTGCTCATTAAGTATTGCTCATACTAGTCTGAGGGGTAGTTTGAGGAGGATGAGCAAGGAAAAAACGTCATGGATATGCCACTGTTCTTCTAAACAGACGAAGTACTGAGGCCTGAACTGCAGGCATCGAACCAAAGTTGACGTCTAGATGAATCTCTCAACCCAGCATTATATATCATCGGTATCTGATCATTAGTGAAATACGTATGATCATTAACAAAATATGTCTCTTGAACAAAACATCTCATTAGCAGGAGATATAGCTTAGATAAAGTGTTGTGCATTAACCTTTCCTTGTTTAGAAGCATAGTGTCAATACCTACTAGGGTGCAGACTCCCTTGGTTCCTCCTTGAGCCCTGGCCAGGCTTGAGGTGAAATCCAAAGGGAGAATGAAACTAAATATTTCTACCTAATTGTCACGTCAACTTGTTGAATAAAAGCTGGACCCTCTTGTAGTGAAGTTGGAGACCTCACCTACAAGTGGACGCACTGCATAGGGCCTCCCAGTTGCTGGGGCAGGCTCTTCAAGTCCTCGCTGCAACCGGGATTCCCCAGTGATTGCTGATCTGGACGATGGTCATGTGTGAGTTGGTCAGTTGGTGATGTATCTTTCTTAATCACTATTGCTATCCTCACCTAGTAATGGTTAGGCACGTTGCCTTGTTTTGTATTATTCTTGTTATATTGTTTCACTTATTACCTCATCGCTTGAAACTTAAGGGAAACACACTTTAACTTGGTGTCTGTGACCTTTGTGCTGACCCCATCCATTGGCAAAACAGCCAAAATGTTTCTATCAGGCTGTTGATAAATGAGAGGAGCGGAGAGAAGTGACGTTTTCATTCTTCTTTCAATTGTGAACAGAATGAAATAGGTCTTACAGGATTGTTGCGCTGCTTATAGGAGGGACATGCTGGAAGGGGCTGAGTGCTGGAGGGGTTGCTTTGCCTTGGTGGTCAGAAGTAATACGACCATCTGGGGTCTGTTCTATCACAAATAAGGGAGTTACAAATCTCTCAAATTTGTCTGCAGGCATTACCCTTAGAGTGCTTTCTTTGCTTTGCTACCAGGATACATTGTTAACTCAAGGTAGAAAGCCAGTCCTCATGCCCTGCAAGTTCTGAAAGCTTAGGTGGTCTGTACGACTTACTGGGGAAGGTTACTAAGCTCTTGCAATCTTTTCTCTTGAGAATATCGAGGAAGGTCTTACGAAGAACAGCATCGTCATCCTGTGGTGCTTAGGCTTGTGTAACTACTCTTGCCTTGTCATCTAGAGGATGACACCTGGGGAGTATTTGTTGTCCTACATATGCTCAGTAACTGGATGTTGACTCCTCCGCTGTTGCACAATTTCTGCGAACTGCTGAAGTAGTTCTGCCTTCTGAATCTGTTCTCAGAAAGATAAGTCTGTCTCCAGCCATAAAGTGGTGCTGACCGCCCTTGCTGTGAGGCTGACCTCTTCTGAACTGGGGTGGAGCGAGCAGCTGGGAGAGAGGAGCGCTTGGGCTATTGTGGCTTGTGGTGGCAGCTGCGTATTGAGTCAACAGATTGGCAGAGTGCTGGGTTTTGCTTCTAGAACTTACGATGATATTGAAGTGTTACGTCCTTTCTAAAAGCTGACATAGCCTTTAAAATTTTCGTACATTAAAATAAGTATACCAAATTCTGTAGATTTCTTTTCTCAGCTGATCTTAAACACAGCAGGAACTAATGGATCTAGACGTGGATATTATGCTTGTTATATATGCAGTCATTAAGTAGTTCTAGCTGTACATGGCAACTTCCTTTTTAAATAGAAAGTAATTTTAATGAGCGCTCTATGTTGCTGCAAAAAAATTAAGGTGTTAAACTTGAGATTTGTGATTTCATATGCAAAACGACCTCTTCCAACACCCCAAGTGTCCTGTATGTAGCTTTCTGGTGTTTGTTTTCATGCGCTGCCTCCTCTTAGGGACGGAATGGAATGACAAGCCTTCTTTGTTGAGGGTTTTAGCTGCCATCTTTTGGCTAGATGTTACTGGCCACACTTAGACTATGCCCTGTCTACCCCGTAAGAGTGGGCATGTTCAGCACTGAAACAGTACTGCATGAAGGACAACACGGGAACATCTTAGTCCATTGAGCAGTTCTGCTGTAATTTCAAGAAACAATGAATTCTATTTTTATGGCGCTCTGAAGTTCACCTCTGCTGCTGAATGCAAATCTGACTGGCAGGAGGTAAAATGCATCTTTTATTTTTAACCCCAGTGATTGCTTGGCACAGAGTGCTGGCTGAGTAAATCTTCAAGGCCTGATTTCAGAAGTCTCTTGGCGTTCTTACATCTTCTCCTATTAGCAGAACCTTTCGCAAATGCATTGGCCAAATGTGGCCAAGCCTTTTGTGTCGGTACTGTGCCTCTTTGTCTTTGAGCTGCTCCCACAATGTCATAGAGGTGCAGGGTGATGTAAGGACATGCTCTTAGGCAACGTAGCAGGCAATGCAGCACACAGTAGCAGTCCTATTGCTCAAAGCTGGTCGGAAGGAAAAGGCTAGTAAAACTTGCTGTTTACTTGGTAAACAGATGTGGCCATCTGAGGTGTTACCTCTCCGATGGAGGTTACTGATCCTGTAGTGGCACGCTAACAGAAAGGTGCACATGCCATCTGCTCTGCTGTTGTGCTGTAATTGTGCCTTCCTGGGTGATGGAGGCAGTGTGCCATGCTGAGCTCTGACAGCCGAGGTGTGCACGGGCTCCTCAGTCTGGTACCTGCTCATTAGCAGCTCTTTTCCCTGGAGACTGCCGGGCAGCCGAGGGGAGATAACGTTACAAACTGCTACAGCAAAATTAACTATAGCACGTTTGACAGAGCTGAGAATTACCTTGCAGTGATCGTATATAAATGAGATTAATCCCTTGGAGGAAGGGGTTACTTTATTTGTTGGCCTTTTGGAGGTGACATTTTATTGCGAGACCGCCAATATCAAACCCTCGTCTTATATTTTTAATTTGCCCTCTTACATTATGACAAAGTTTGGCATCTTTTATTGGGTTCTAAAATTCCAGTCTAATTATGCACTCTGGCAAGTTAAGACTTGTTAGATGGGTTATCTTAATGTTACACGTTAGTCACATCTCAGTACTTAAATGCTGCAGGAACAGAATCAGCGGTTATTGGTATGAAACCAGCGGGTTCTCATTCAGAGTGACTCTGCAGTGTCAGTTGAGCACTAATTCATTCTTCTGGTTCGTGGCACTCAGAGTTCAAAACGCCCTGGTTTTGTGCCTCCCAAGACAAGTGGTGCCAGATGGGTATCTCTCAGCTTACTGTCCCAGTGACTCCTGGGTACTGGTGTACAAGATAAATAGGTAACCAATTTATCCAATTTATCTTGGATAAAAAGCTGATTAACAAGCTATCGTCAGGTAGTATTTGGACATTTAATTAATTGAGTTAAATTTGCCCCACGCCCTCTTTGCATTGTTGTAAGTGTAAAATACAGTTACTTTTCTGCGTGGATAGCTTGGCTTATGGTTTTCTTTGGGAATTATCAATTTTCAGTTGTTGGGATGGAATGAATGACATCCAAAGCTGTTTAGTCTAACTCCTTTTGCAAGTTACGGTACAAACCCATTGCTAGCAATAATTGTGAGCGTGCTAACTTAAGCAGTGGTAACAACACGATTGCTGTGTGTACTACTACTCCACTTTCACTCTGCCTAGAGCTAGCTGCTGCTGGTGCTCCGTGTGCTTGCTGCCATCCGTGCAGCTATATCAGTGCTTAATGTTCTAGTTCTAGTGGAGCCCAGTCAACTTGAATCGAGTCTCATACCCACAAAACTGATAGCTTTAGAATGCATGCGACAGGTACTTTAATTATGACTAGTATCAACAGCCCAGCGTTTCTACTTTGTAACAATAGAAAGGATCTGTCAGAACGCAGTTGTGCTTCTGTAGATGTACTGTGAATTTCTGGGATGCGTTTTCTGTCATCTTTCAAAGACGTGCTTAACTTGTGTTAGAATACACGTGTTAGTGGTCACAAGATAAGAATTCACTGTCCAGCAGTGTAAAATCCTATAGGGATGATTATGTGGAAATTTGGGCAGGCATAAAAGCAATCATCATAGCTGTCTAGCAGCTTTTAGGCATGTTCTTCTTCCAGCCAGTTCTTACGCCGTTCATTTTAACTTCAGTTTAGTTATACAAATTCTGTCTTTCAGAGCCAACGCATAATCAGCCAAACCAGATCAAGAGGAAGCAGAATATTTGAGAAGGCTCCCAGCGTCTCATGAATGAACTAACGGAACTCGATAATGCTGGTTCTCCAGAGCCAGGTCTGCGGCTCAGAAAAGGACACATGTCTGACTCTGCAACAACACAGACAGCCTTTGAAGAGGACAGCTCTGAGCAGAGGCTTCTTCTAGTGGAGCCACCTCTGTCTTCTAATCAGGAAAATGTAAGTTATGCGGTTATCTGGTAGAGTGGCTGAAATAAAGGAGTTTTTATGCGAGTGCTTCGTTCACTGGTTGAAATAAGTTCCAGAACTATGAACTGAGATTCTGCAACCACGTTATGCCTGTTAAATAATTGTAATAAAACCAGGAAGATACCAGAAATACTCAGCTGAATGTATGAGAGCTTCATAGAATCATAGAATATCCCAACTTGGAAGGGACCCGTAAGGATCACTGAATCCAACTTCTGCTTTCACATGGGACCACCCAAAAATCAGACCATGTGATTGAGAGCATTATCCAGATGCTTCTTGAACTCCAGTGAGCTCAGTGCCATGCCCACTGCGCTGGGAAGCCTGTTCCAGTGCCCGAAGAACCTTTTCTTGATATCCAGCCTGGCCCTCCCCTGACACAGATCCATGCCAATCTGTTGGTGTCACTAGAGACCAGAGATCAGCTCCTGCTCTCTGTTCCACTCCCCTGCTGAGGAAGCTATAGGCTGTGATGAGGCCTCCTCTCTGCCTCCTTTTCTCTGGGCTGAACAAACCAAGGAACCTCAGCTGCTTCTCATATGTCTTCCCCCTAGTTAAGACTAGGCATTAGTGACAGGAAAAGGAGGAATGGTTTAAAACTGAAAGGGGGGAGATTTAGGTTAGATACTAGGAGAAACTTCTTTACTCAGAAGGTGGTGAGACCCTGGCACAGGCTGCCCAGAGGAGCTGTGGGTGCCCCATCACAGGAGGCTCTTGGGGCCAGGTTGGATGGGGCTCTGGGCAGCCTGAGCTGCTGGGTGGCTGCCCTGCCCGCAGCAGGGATGTTGAAGCTAGGTGGTATTCAAGATCCCTTCTAACACAAGACATTTTTTGATTCTGTGGTAAGCGTAAGTTTAGCAGCTTTGTTTTTGTATTCTGACCTTAAAGAATAGGGCTTGGAATAGTTTGTTCCCTGCTGAGATGTTGCTCAGGTCAAAAGCTTTCTGTTCTGGAACTGGCAGTTACAAACAAAAGGAGAAGATACATATACTCTAGCTTTATGTAATCTGAGCCTTGGCTAATTGCTATCCTTTTGGATATTAGGACAGAAAAGTGCTTGCAAGGATTCTTGCTGGAAGAACGGCCGTGTGGGTTAGACCAAAACTCTGCAGTACTCAATATCCTGTCGCCAGTAGTAGACTTGTAAGGAAGAGTACAAGCATGGGGAACTGTGTTGCTCTGCTAGCTTTTAGCGGTTGGTGGTTTGCACACCTCCTGAGGTAGTGGCAGTGCTTTTGAATTTTTGGCATGTGAGTCTTTGTAGAATTTAGCAGCCACAGCATCCTGTAAAAAGGCATTCTACAGCTTAATTAAGTGTTGTACAAAGGTAACGTCCAAGCACCGGGCAAAAGTACCTTCTGGTTAGAGAGTTTTAGAACTGTAATTAGTGCTTCTCTCAGGATACACGCAGCTGAATATCAGGACAGTGAAGTGGAAGAGCATTCATCTTAGGCTTGCTATTAAATTTATAATGATTTTATGAGTGTCCTGTATCAGTTTAGTTATGACAACTGTGCGTTTTTTTAGACAGCAGCAAAAACATGCTGATACTACGTAACATAGCCTTTAATGCAGAAGGGATGAGCTGTTGCTGTAATTGCATTTGCCACAGATTTTGGTTGTGTATGGACCACAATAATGGCTTGGATGACGTGATAGCTTGTATTAGGCTGTCTTAACTTTATTACTATGAGCACTTACTGCATTTAGCTTAAGATGTAATTGAAGTCAGTCAGAACAAATACTGATGACTGAGAAGCTAACTCAATGATTATATGGTGCAATAACTTCTACAGGCTGTTCTCAGAATCATGATAAAAGCAAATAAATGCAGCCATCTTCTTTGTATTACGTGGAAAGTCATAAGATATGTATAAAATTTTATAAGTGTGTTAGCCAATAGCTGAATCTGCTTAGGGTAGGAAAAAAATAAGTTGAATTGTACTAACAGATATTTGGGACAGATATAATTTATCTGACTCTGTGTTTGGTGTCAAATTCTGTAAGGCTGTTTTCATTCTTGTCTTGACTTTCTGACTGAATAATGTGAGTTACTTGAAGGATGGAGTAGACAAAAGTAAAAGCCCAGAACTGATTATGGTTTGTAATGCATTCTGTACATTTGCTTAGCGGAATAGAAAGCACGTATAGGGTATTTTGATGAGTATATATTCAACCAGTTTTCTCTCAAATGAAAAAAAAAAAAAAAAAAAGCACTCTGATTTACTCTTTATCAGGCATTCTTAGCATGCTTTTGCTCTTATGACAAAAGTGTGTGCTGCTTGGATTTTGATTCACTATGAACCAGAACTACTTTAGCTGTTTTTGTTTGCCTGCCTTCTTTCCCAGTCTCTTAAAAAAACCATTCTATGGCAGCATTTTTTGCCACTTGGACCTGGCTTTTCCTTCTTGGACTGCAGTGCTTTCTTTGCAGAATATGACCTCGTGTATTCTCATCTTTGTTTTCCTTCAGCCCAAAGTTTTATTTCTATTCTGTGATATCACAGTTTTAAAAACAAGAAATCTGAGGTTTTTTTCTTCTTAAAAGATTGAATGCTTGATGTTTCGGATGGAGCATCAGCACTCTGCTGTGAAACACTGCAGTGTTAGCTTGCTGAATGGTCTTTGTTATGTGGTGTACTGCAGTGTTCTAAGTAATCTGAAAAAGACCATGCTATATGGCTTCCTATGTTGTGTATAAGCTTCAGTACAGCTGTTGTTTGGATGCACTGGCATGCAAATTAGGACTTAGTTTTTTGCTCTACTGGCTGTGTGATACTCTCCATAGATGTGACTAACTAATGAGTTCAAACGGATGATTTCCCTTTGGTTTTGAAGATGCTCTTGTTTAGCTAGTAAGGTTACTGCTCTTCTGTAGATGGCAATAATGCCCAGGCACACAAGCTAAACAAACTTTATAGAAGGATTCAAGTGGTGCCAACACGATTAGTATTCGCCAAATACTTTCTGCTTCAATAAAGTTGCAAAAATCTAGGAAATCCTGTGCTGGTGAAGAGTGGATGAGGGCTGTATAGTGAGGGTGTACATGCCTGTACATGCCTAAGAACATCCACTGTATTTTCCTATGCTTTTAAATGGAACTATTATGACAAACTAATGTTATACCAGAAAGGTGTATCCTAACAGTTACACTATTTCTCTAAAATTTACTGGGCATAAGACTTGAGGCATTAGTGTCAAAAGACTTATATTTTTGTCCTTTTATGGAGCTACATTGTTTTTCTTTTGCCTACATGCTAATTGTTGATCCTATTAGCCTAGTTATCTTGCTGCAGCTTCGTTATTTATAATAAATCTGCCTCAAGTTCTTCTCTACAAGAATCCCTTTCCTCTGCCTGCTTGCATGTTCGCTTCCTACATAGGAGGAGACTGAGCCCACAAAAGGTACTAGTTAGTTGCCTTAATAACTATTTTAGTTGCCTTTCCTTAGAAACAAGGTTGGGTTGGTTATTATTCAGAATACTTCAGCATGCTTCCCTAAAATAATAGTAAAACAGCTGTACGCCTCTACCAGTGCTATCATCTGCCAGTTATGTAGTGATACTTAGAAGAAGGTATGGATCACATAAAACTAATATCCATTACACGTTGAACCTCTTTGTCTTTGATCCCATAATTCTGTTCTTTCCTGGAGTGCATATATGTTGATACGTCTCAACTGCCTGCATAATTCCAGCAGTGATCGCTCCTGAAGAAATCCCTCTTGTTGTGGCTTTCTTAAGCCCATGCAGTCAGATGAGAGTGACTTTTGTAACCTAATGAATGAGCTCTTTATGCAGCCCTAAAAACCTGTGCTTGACTTTCTCTTTTTTCAGCTTTAATCCGTCAGTGATAGGAGGTGAACAGAAAAACCATTTTCTCTGCCTTTATTCCAGCCATGAGGCTTTTATATTCCTGGCTGATGCTTCCTTTTGTGCAGTTGAGCTGCCTTGTGTGGTTGCACTGGGTGGTGCTGAGATGTGCCTGTGAAGTGGGGACATAGAATCATAGAATCACAAGGTTGGAAAGGACCTACAAGATCATCTAGTCCAACCGTCCTCCCGTTTACTGTTGCTACCACAAGCTACTAAACCATATCTTGTAGCTCTTCATCCAGACGCCTCTTGAACACTGTCAGGGACGGCGACTCCACCACCTCCCTGGGCAGCCATTCCAGTGCCTGACCACTCTCTGAGGGAAAAAGTTTTTCCTTATGTCTAACCTAAACCTCCTCTGGCACAACTTGCGGCCATTTCCTTGGGTCCTGTTTGTTGCATGGGAGAAGAGGCCAAACCCCTCCTCATCACAACCTCCCTTCAGGAAGTTGTAGAGTGCAGTGAGGTCTCTCCTGAGCCTCCTCTTCTCCAGACTAAACAATCCCAGCTCCCTCAGCTGCTCCTCATAAGACTTGTGCTCTGGACTCCTCACCAGTTTTGTTGCCCTTCCCTGGACACGTTCCAGAGAACACGTACGTATTGCTCTGAAGTGTTTGATAACCAGTAGTAAGGGTATGGGAGGAGTTCCACGTAGCTTTCAAGTTACCTAAATAGGCAGAAGAGGCCTGGGCAAATACTCATCAAGATTACTTCTCAGGGAGCGCATGTTTTGACTTCAAGTGGAACTCACTTCCTTCATGGAACTCACACACCTCTGACAAATTTCATAGTACCTGCATGTAGCTACAAGAGACTTTCCAAGGTATAAATACCAAGGTGATGTGAAGGAGAGAGACAGAAGGGCGTAACACAGTTTGCAGGTATAAAAGAAAAGTCATAGAGAAATTAGAATGTGAGGAAATAACTTGAGGCGTTTAACTTGAACTCTAGAACTTAGAGCCTTTGCAGTTCAAGGAGTGGCCATCTACAAAAGTAGCCCACAAAAATAGTTTCAGTAGCAACAGCAGTTTGAGTGTAAATTCATGGAATTTTTCATTTGTCTTCATGATGGATGCTGCTTGAGTGGAGAAGTCCCAGGAGGTCTTGCAGGCCAACCCCACGCTTTGGGGTTTTAAGAATAGTCTTTCCAGAACTGATATTCTTACATTCTGACTGCCTGAACTTCTTTTTCTTTGCAAGTTTCTTGATCTGTTTGATTCCATTTAACTTTAGTTTCCGTCTAGCATTTTCCTACTGGTACTTGCAGTTATTATTAAGAGCTTGGCAACTGCTTCTGTATTTTCTTGCTTTCTGCATCGTGTTCCTGGTTTTGTTGTTAGAGATTCCCATCTGAGTGTATGGGAGAGGCTTGGCATAATAGAATTCAAGATCCCACCAAAACATGTTTGTTTTAAAGCACGTTATGTTCAAAATCTGTCATTCTGTGTATTTCTTTGACCTCTTTCATCCCTCCACTTTTTTGCAGCTCTTGGGAAAGAACGTTACTTCTTTGATAGCAAACAAATTG
This sequence comes from Pavo muticus, assembly GCA_016647715.1. Taxonomy (NCBI): domain Eukaryota; kingdom Metazoa; phylum Chordata; class Aves; order Galliformes; family Phasianidae; genus Pavo; species Pavo muticus. Next base: position 3,156,142 of record JACDJE010000019.1, on the reverse strand, counting down.
GCATTTTACTTCAGGTCAAAGATCTTAGCATCTGAATTTCTCCTTCAGTTGCTGTTCTAAGCACTGGAAGTAATGCGTATCTTACTCAGACTGCCAGTCAGTGAAGCAAGTACTTGAATCTAGTATCTGTCCCTACAAAACACCCTCTTTTGAGCAGCAAAACACCCTTGGATATACAGAGCAGAGTATCTGCAAGTGTTCAGTTTAAGCAATCTGAAGACATCTGATGCATCTCTGGAGATGGTTTCCAGGCTCCACTAGTTGGAATTGGTCAGAAGCTGATGCATCCTTCACTGACAGTTACTAATGTGCCTGGATGTTAACAGGCTTTTAGGGCTTGAATGTCTGCAGGGAGAAAAATACTGTTGACCTAGTCAACCATGAGTAGACAGTCTTCTGCCCAGAATGCTGGTAACATGGGGAACTGCCATGTCTGTGCATCTGCCCCTTCTCCCAGAAAGCTTCCATATGAGTTATTGAGAAAGTTGTGCTAGGTTACGGCTGGGTTCAGCTGTCTCCTTCCAGTCTGGAGAGCCTTAGCTCTTTTTGAGGGGAAGCACTGGTGCTCTGCTGGGCTTGCTGCCTGTCCGCTGGGTTTGTGGCCGTTGCTTGCTGTGTTGGGTGTTGCAATGAGGCGAGGGAGGGAGTGGTTTTGTTTGTAGCTCACTGGTACATCTGTTTTCCCAGACAAAGGTTAGATTCAACAGCTTTTGCCTTAGTTCTCATGGAGATCTTATCTGGCTGACTTGGGCAGTAATGAGGGATGCAGCAGCCCTTCAGAGCAACGTGGAGAAAATAGTGTTGTACTGATGAGTTAGCCTGCATCTTCTGCCAACTGCTTTAAATTGCTTGACTTGGTCTTCTGATAAGTTCAGCAATGTGCTTCCAGTAGTTCTTCTTCCTGAGCACTCTTTTCCATAAGCCCGCTGTGATTTTTTTTTTTTCCCCCCCCTCTTTTCTGCTGCCAGGATTGATAGCGGTAAAGGAGCAGAAAATGGCACATGAGAGCCCTCTGCAGCAGATGAGTTTTTTTCTGGCTTTTCTGGGAAGTGCACTGATAAGAACGTGTGGGCACTGAGGTCCTCGGTCCGTTGTACTGAGCACTGACAGAAAATCAGTAGTTGCTATTACGCCTAGGTTTAATGAGCCCTATTCATCTGAAGACATTTAATGAGGGAGCTCGTTCTAATAAGAGCGTACTTGCTGAAGCCAATGTGATTTTTGTCCTAGAACTGTTTGCTAAACAAGTGTTAAATGTTAGTGCTTGTTTTTAATGAGTGCCAGCAAGCGGTCACCCATGACGAGTTGTGTAAAACTGCTTCCAAGTGCTATATTAAATGGAGTGTAGCTTTTATAGGAAGGTGACCTACAAAGGAAAAATACTAAGCTGCAGGAACCCTCAAGTACTTAACATTTTGACCAATAGGCTGCAAGGGTCTTTGGCACAGAGCTAATGAAAGACATTTTTGGTTCCGTGACAGCAAAAACAGCTCTGCACACCCTGCATAGAGGGTTAGCTAGCCTTTTGGAAACTCTGCTGTGTACATGTTTATAACCCTGCCAGATTAAGAGAATGTGAACTCTAAACGACAAAACTGTTTTAAAATAACCCACTGTGTGCAGAAGTTAAGGGAAGGCCAGGAGAAGTGCTCTGCTTTTCCAGTTAATTACTTATAATCTAAAGGACATGAAATTCTGAGAAATGTGTAACAGCCTTTTGGGAGAAAGCGCGTGGTACCACCTATCACTGCTTTCTCCTTGCTGGTAAAAGGTCAGTTGACAGAATGGGCACACAGGAATTGCTGAAGAAAGGGATCTGGCTAACTGAAAAGAATGTTACAGGACTGCAGTCAGGAAAAAATAGCATTTTTATATTACAGCCTTCAACATATCTTGGCCATTATACTCCATGCTCTCGAGTTACTGAATCTGGCACGTTGCCCCAAGAAACATTAAATTACTTGTCATGTTAAACACTATTAATCATTCATCTGATGAGATCAAGATAAACAAGAGCAAGAGAGCTCCAAGTTCACGTCTAGACTTTGTGACTTCAGTTTAATATAGTGGATAACGGCGGTATTGTGAATGAGCTGATGCGTGTCTTCTAACTTGTATTTTAGGAAGATAATTGTACACAAGTACGGGGTTGTATGGTGTCCTGTGACTTAGTGTTAGTCAAGACGTTTGCTTTTTCTGAATTATCTTGCCCATGGTATAATGGTGCGTTCATATTGAGGCAGAGTTCTGTCTGGATGCGGGTCAAGAAGAGAACAGAACAGGGGAACGTCTGCCGTCAGCTGAAGGAAGCAACAAGAACATTAAAACACATCAGACAGAATCATACTTAGGATATTCCTGTGATAGTAGTTTTAAGGCGCCAGCAACGTGTCAACAATGAGTTGAAATCGGAAACAACTGAGCCTTGATACCTGGGTTTTCGTTAGCTCCCAGTCTTAATACTACGTAGGTATCTGTGTGGCCCTCAAGTAGCTGAGCAGTGTGTGTCCGAAAAGAAACCCCAATACAGCAAAGTTGTGCCCCTTTAAGGGTCTTAGGTGACATGTATTGCAGTTATTGGTGTTGCTGGTTAATACGTGCGCTTCTGTACATTTCTGTGTACTTCTGTGCACTTCTGCATCAAATTCTGTGGCTGCAACCAGTGAAAACTGCTGCGCTTCTCAATGTGCAGTTCTGAAAATTGCTAGAGGTTTGGAGAATACAGCAGTCTGAGGAAGCAGGTATTAGTTACGTGTGGATTACGGAAAGCTAAACCAAGTCCTTATGTTCCTTTCTAGCTGGATAACAGTACGGAAGGAGGGACTGGAAATAATCTGGTGTCCAACTGATGTGTATTGAACTGAAATTTGCCCACAGATGTATTCTACGTAAAGTATTCTGTAGTGAACCTTGGTAAAAATGGCAGCTGATGCTCCCGATGTTGCTGTTGTACTAATTTGAGCTCCTTAAATCTCTTGGTTATATGAAGCAACTCGATTATCTATCAGAGCTTGCCTAACAAAACTGTGAGCAACTTCTGCTGGATTACTGTTGGATCTGCTAGTCAACCCAAGGGTCAGAGCACTTTACTGAAAGACTGAGAGGAGGAGAAGAGGATCACTTTTAATAAAATAAGCTGTTAAGGTTGATTTAAGTCTGACTTGCTTCAGTTTGCACCTTCTAATGAGCAGATAGCATTTTTCTAGCAAAATTGTAGTCTATAAGTGAAAAAGAGCTTGCTCCTCACCTGGGTGAGGTAGTAGTCACACAAACTGTCAAGCTTTCAGTAAGTTTTTAAACAGATGTTAAGAAACTACATTTCTCAAAAAGCTGTACTTTTGTTACCTGCAGTCTGCAGAACCCATCTTTCTCAAAAGCAGGTAAGGGATTTCTGGAATATTCTTCTGCTGCTGGAGCTTGACTTCTGGCAGACTTTCCCATAGGGAGTGCATCAACAAATAGGGCATCTGATTCAAGGTGAGGCTGGATCAGGCCCTGGGCAACGTGATCTAGCTGTGGTGTCCCTGGTCATTGCAGGGGAGTTGGACTAGATGGCCTTTAAAGGTCCCTTCTATCTCTAAGGATTCTATGATCTGCTGACAGATACAAAGGGGAGGGTATAAAAATTGTTACCCCCTCTATGAGAAGGGTGAGCTATAGTAGCCAAGAAGTATATTGATTTTGCCAGAGCAAGTTTTGCTGTGTTTTTGTCTGTAGCAAGGTCTTTGGCTATGTGATCTGATCATTTTTTTCTTTTTGGATGGTGTTCAGATAACAGATTCTTGTTCTTCATGTAAACTGTTTTAAAAGTTCTGTGCCGTTGCTATAGGATGGTAAGATTTAATGTTAAGATAACCTTACTTCATGAGGGCAATAGGGCTCTGAGAGGTTTCTTGCTCTTATTTGCTCATATTCTAAGCCTTGGTTTTGGCATTAAGCTTTTTCCTTCCTTACCAAAATGGACTCTGAAATTCTTGTTTTTGAAGATGCTCTGTCTGGATGTGTGTTGACCAGAACTCCAAACAAAGTGATATAATCGAATCTGTTGTTCACCTCTTACTTTTGCCTTCTTGTCTGTCACTGCTATCACGAAAGAAGCTGGAAGACTTCCCAAAATGAAGTGTGTGTGGATAAACCGGTGAAACCTTCTTCTTCCAACCGTTGTCTCTTGTCCCTTTGGGTTTAGTTTATTCTCTGGTACAATTTGATCAACTCAGGATGCGTTTATGCTTCTGTTACATAATTGATGTAACATTGGGTACTATGTTTGCCTGTAGTTTTAACCCTTTATGGATTTGTAAAGGTGATATGTTTTAAAATTGGAAAGATTTGTGGGCATTTCCATAGACATAAATGTCTGGGTGCTTAAGTGTAGTGTGGAGTCGAAGTATTCAGAAGCCACGATTTCTGGTTTGCATGAAAGACTGATTCTAGGCATTGCTGCCTGTGTACATCAGGAGAATGACAGCTGGCTATTGGCAACAGATTTGCTTGTTACAAGTGATTGAGGAGGGTTTTTATTTCAAACTCAAACATTTCCAAATGCCTGTAAGACTTCAGAGTTACATGTTGAAAACTTGAGAATGCTCTTGTAAGAAAAAAGTTGAATGAGTTAGGCAATGCAAAATGAATAAGAACATCTGAAATGTTAGTCAAATAGAAATCTTCTTAGCCAGTGGTCTGGAAGGTACAAAGGCAAAAACAGGCCTGGAAGTACTTGGTTCGGGATGTGCCATTATTGCACTAAAAACAGTTTCATTTGGGCCTCTTGTTTTTTGCAAGGTGTTGAGCAAGAAAGCCCACTGTTTTCTTCAGTTTTACAATGTAATTCTGTGGCAGAATTTGGAAATAGTGGAAAACAGGTCCTAAAGTGCACGCTTGCTTACGTTGTAGAAATATTTTTGGTATGGTCAGCCAAAGAAGAGAAAATCTCGGAATCCTAAGATATGAAGGAGCTTGTCACATTGGATGTTTTACAGTGTGCCTTCTGAACAGAGAGGTGGTGGTTTTTGTTCGGTCGTTATCTGAAGAATTGAAGGTCAGTAGTCCCCTACAGATTTCCAAATGAAAACTGGTGTTGGTGTCGCACTCCAGATACACGTTTCTAGCTTCCAAGAAGCAGTTTACTGTTCTTTCTAATAGGACATGTGGGGAAGGAGTTGAGAGAGGACAGATGTTCCAGAACAGACCTCGTTTTTCCTCCTTGTGGAAAAAAAGGACTAAGAAGCTGAGCTTTAGGTTTTTTTTTCCTTGAATGCTAATTTTGCAGCTTAATGGCAGGAAGGAGATAGTAAAATCAATTCCATTTTCTGGCAGTAATCTGGACACTGTGTGTGTGTATATATATATATATGATATGAATTCCTTTTTATCACTAAAAAGCTCACTAATGATTTGTTTGTAGGCACGTTGCCAAAATGCAAAGATTTTGGACTAGTTCATAAATAACTGTGCTCTTCGAGCTTTACAGTCTGTTCAAATTAAGCCTTCCCATCATTCTAGAAATGGGAGTATGTGGAGAGGGGGAAATGAATGTTTTTTTGGCTTTGAGTCACTGGACAGACTGCAATGAATACGGGCTTTGATTCAGTAAGGGAAGGGACCTATTTTCTTCAGTCTACCTGGTTTTGTAAACTGATGATTACTAACTTGATCACCCCATTCCAGCTGGTCCTTATGTGCTGCTGGGGGAGAGAATCACAGGGTAGGTTAAAGGTGTAGCAGTACTTCTTACGTACCAGCCTTGCTTTTCTGTAACGTATGTTCTCGGAACCTGAAGATTTCTTTGGTTTCATAGAATCACTGAATGGTTTGGGTTGGAAGGGACCTTTAGGATCATCCAGTTCCAACCCTGCTGCTATAGGCAGAGACACCTCCCTCTAGACCAGGTTGCTCAAAGCCCCATCCAGGCTGGCCTTGAATGCTTCCAGGGAGGGGGCATCCAGAACATCGCTGGGCAACCTGTCTCACCATCCTCACAGTAATTAATTTCTTCCTAGTATCTAGTCTAAATCTACCCTCTTCCAGTTTAAGGCCGTTTCCCCTCATCCTGTCGCTAGCTGCCCTTATAAAAATTCCCTCCCCAACTTTCCTGTAGGCCCCCTTCAGGTACTGGAAGGCTGCTATAAGGTCTCCTTGGAGCTTTCCCTTCCCTAGGCTGAAGAGCCCTAGATTTTTCTAAGATTGCTTCTAAGATTGTGCAGGCTCTCATAATGAGCATCTCTTCTAGACCTTGAGTGAATTATTTATAATATTGAAAACTGAGAAACCTAACAGGAGAGAGATCCATTAGTGGAGAAGGTCAGTAGAACTAACAGTGTGGGAAATATGTCTGTGAATTTTGTTGAGTCAGAATGAAACAATTTTTTTTATTATTGCACTTTCTAAACCAACAGAACACATACCTATTTTAGAATAATTTTAAACCTATTTACAGTTATGTTGCCTGAAGCCTTTTTCATTGGAATTAATGGGATAATTGAGGCTGTGAGAGGATATCTAACTCTGCTCTAAGATTTGCCTATAGGCAATCAATACTTGTACCAAACATTTGATATAAAATAAGCAGTTGCTGTCCAGACTTGTTCAGAGGTGCTATAGACTGGAATGGTAAATGAGGGTGAGTAGACCATAGAAGTGATATGAGTTATGTGAGAAGATTATCCACAATAGAACAGTTGACTAAAATAAATGTGAAGTCATACATAGTGTACAGAGGATGTATACTGCGTATGGGATAGCAAACAACTGTATTGCGGATGGACGAAATTGGGTTAAGAATGATATGGTGGGGGGAGCTCTGAAAAGAGGCAACTTCTAGCGGCAACTGCACGCATTGGGTAAATGAACAGGCACTAATGTGTCATTCCTCCCTTGGGAGGCAGGAAGGAAATAAGGTTGGAGAATCTAGATGAACGTTCTTCAAATCTATAAAAACTCCTCCTTCATTTATTAAAAAATGAAACGTTTAAGCAGCTTGTTCGGTTTACTTGTTGATGGAACTAATTAAGAAGGCCTTACTCGAAGGAGAGGTGTAATGTGTGACCTGCACAGCAAGATCTTCCCTCTTTGCTCAAAACCTAGGACACTGACTTGTACATTACTGGTACTAATTCATGAATAAGTTACAGAAAGTTATATGCTAGATTCCTGGTCGCTTTAGACTAAATTGGTGATAACTAAATGTTGATCTTGGTATGGGAAAAGGAAGGAGAATGTGTTGTAGCTTGTGGTATCGAGGATGCCAGTCATCATCCTGGCTTTCTTGTGGGGCTTTTCTTCACTTGGTCACGAGATGTGGCAGCTTCCTATGTCAAGCTTAAGCAGTACAGAAGGCTCGTTCTCCCCTTTTTAGCTTTCTCAGACTTGTTTATCTTGGAATCTGGAGTATTGAATGGAGTCTCTGATGGGCTGTGAGCGTTGTAGTGAGTAAACAAACATGTAAAGCTCTTTCTACTCTCCCTCTGCCCCTTTTTCTTCCCCTAAAATGGGAAACTGTAGTGCACTATGACATGGAGATGGTGTGACAAGTGAGCATAGGGTAGAAACCTACCAAACCTACTAACTTTTTCCTATGTATTTATTAGTGACAAGTATCAACTAAATACCCAGGCTCAGTAGTTTTGTTTGTTTGTTTTCACAATTCTTTTGGCTTCTATTGAGGATGTGGATGATGGATATTTCTCTCTTAATTTTGCTTTAGACTTTGATGGCAGTTACTGCTTTTGTTTGACTAATGTGCTTTTGTCCAACTAAAAGAAGTCGCATACTAATTTTTGGAATACCTTGAACTTTCAACCAGTGAGTAAATGACCTTTAAACAGAATAGATCTTCAGATTCAAACTAAAAATTGACGCTTATAACAAGGTAAATGGATTTCTTTCCCTGTATTGCTTTTGTTGTTTTAAAATGCCAGATATGTTATAGTGGCATTAAGGCATACGTGGTGGCACTGAATCATAAAACAGGTAGTAAGTCCTCCCTAGAGGAGAGTGGGCTGCAAGCCTGAAGCTCTATATCTGGACTTTAACGAAGCATAACTTAAAGAGGAGCACTGCTTTCTTCCAAACCTGGTGAAAGCATGTGCAAAATGAATCAGGCATGTGAGTTGTTCTCAGGTATCTGAGAATGTAATAATTTTTTGGCTGTTTGTTTTGAATTCCTTCCTCAGTACAGTACAAGGATAGAAGACTGCTTATTTGCCAACACCTCGAATAATCAGAGTTCTGTATGAGAAAGGAGTTGTTGTTTTCCTGCTTATCTTCTTACAAAACTTTTTTTTCTCTCCAACCCAGAGTTCTGAGGATAATAACCACAATGATGAGTCACCTCAAGAAGACGAAGGGTTTATGGGTATGTCACCACTTCTACAAGCCCATCATGCCATGGAGAGAATGGAAGAATTTGTGTGTAAGGTAAGAGCACGTGGAAACTGCCAACGTAATTTCCTTCTTCAGGAAGTTCCATTGGACAACAGACTATACCTGTGTAGGAAGAGGAAGAGCAGGGTACATACCATCCCTGAATGGGTGTCTCTTGTTATAACTAGTAACGTTACAGCTTCTTGGTAAAGTGTGGAACAGTAGGGATTATAAAAGACTCAAAAGATGATCAAGCAACCGAGAAGCCTTTTTTGAGAAACACTTGTGTGTACAAAGCAGAATAAAAGCCTTCTGCTTCCAGTGTTTCTCCTTTTAAGGTACTTCCATTTACAAGGTCATTTTTATTTTTTCAGGCTTTTTCAGACTCTCAGATATTTTGCTTTCCTGATACCCTTTGCATACATTGTAGAACAAGCTTTGTCCCTGACTCAGATAGAAAACAAGAATGTAATAAATGTTATCCAAGTAAATCCATTGTAGATTTTGCAATTGCTGACCTTGGCTCAATTTCTGTTATTTTTTAAGCCACAGGGTGTGGGCAGTATCAGTCTTGGACCCCTGTTGTCGGGTGAGACGCGTGCTATCCCTCTGTATATTTGTTCCTGCTGGTTTTATGAACTATTCCTTGTTATTTTTAGAGGGACCTGAGTTGCCTGTGGTTGATTTTTTTTTTTTCTTTTTTGCAACACATCTTTTCTGCTTTTTAGATGCTTTGTAAGGTGAATTCTGTAAAATCTTGTTCCTACCTTGACTGAAACCTCTGTTTCATTAACTAAAGAAGTGAATTTGTCTTGCTAAATATATTTAAGCATCTGGTCTTTAACTGGGATGGTTATTCTGATTATTTTAGTTTTCCTCTTGTGGAGGAGCAAGGAGAGTGAATGTAAAAAGCTTTTGATGTTGAAACTGAAATAAGAATGTAGCTTTTTAAACTTAGTGTTGCAGGATTCTCCAGTTTCGCTCCCGTATTACTAAGCAGACGTCAAATCCAACGAACACTGCAGAAACAACCCCGGTACATAAAGCACTTCCTTGGCACCCCTCTGCTTGGCAGTGCTGCTTCTGAAGCTCAACTGAAGACAGCCTGTATCTTACGATGCTGAAGCAGTGCTAAGAACAGCTATATGTGTTTTTTTTCATTGGGAACCAGCTACAAGAGTAGCTTCCTTAAAGAAGAAATCTAATGGCATTGACAGTCATGGATCTATTGGCCTAACAAATCTGTCACCGTTTGTTCTGGGAGTGTGGGAGATCTTTTTCCAGTCTAGATAGGGGGTTGAACACTTCTTACTGGACTCTTGCCACTTTGTTTTCTTGCCTATTGTAGTGCTGATGAGCAGCCTTTTTATTAGACTGCCCCCAAATGCTAGCAGATGTTATAGTCAGGTTGTCTTGTGGTTAGCAGAAAGGGTTTTTTACTGGTGTTTATTTGTTGGAGAGAACAAGCTGCCTTCAATTAAATAGGAAAGGTGATCTGTGGAAATCTGCTGTATAAACAAACATGGAAATGAATTAAATGCTCTCCCTTAATTAGCAGTAAAACAAACAAAAAATCCAGTATCTTTCTTGTGTAATTAAACATTGAAGTATTCATTTTTCTGGTGAGGCAGCTAAGCTTGATAATGATAATGTTTTGAATAGGGAAGAGTGACTTAAGCATTACATTTCAAGAGTGTGTCTTTTCCCCAGAGACATCCCATCAAACCCTTTTCTATTAATTACACTCGTACATTAACGCTTTCACTAAGCAGGGTTTTCTGACGTTTGCCGTACCTTATTGGAGCCAAGTTTCCTGTACTTAATCAAAACCTTTTAACCTCTAGGTATGGGAGGGCCGATGGAGAGTCATTCCCCATGATGTTCTACCTGACTGGCTAAAGGACAACGACTACCTGTTGCATGGACACAGACCACCCATGCCTTCCTTCCGGGCTTGTTTCAAGAGTATCTTCAGAATACACACAGAGACTGGCAACATCTGGACACATCTTCTAGGTATGTTCAGTTTGCTCTAATGCCGTTTGGTTTTGTTGCTTTCTTTATTTGAGATCAATATAGAAGCTGGTGTGGAGTGGTCAGCAATAATCATTCCAATAGTGACCTGTTGAATTAGCTTGGTGTCCCTCCCCTTATTTTCTCCCCCTGAGGTTGGATTGGGATGTCCTTAATTGTGGCACTCAACTGCATGAATTAATAATTTCCTGATCATTAATAAATTAGCAGTAAACATTCATTATTCCCCAGTGTGTAAGTATTAAGATGACTAATTTTTTTTTGCCATGGGAACATGAAGTTGCCGCTTGTATCAGTGGTTTTCAGCTTGCAAGCTCTTTGAGCTATACTCTCTTCATTTATGTTCTATACAAATTTCTTGCTGTTGAGAACGTGCAACTAGTTGTCAGGGTTCTTGCAAAATGAGTAAAAATACAGAGTCTGTGCAAGTCTGAATTGCTGCAGTCTGAAACAAAAACCTGGTTGAGAAGTGTAACTGAAGCATGGAAGAAGTTCATTCTGCACGTGTGCTACTAGTTACCATGCAATTCCTCTGCTTACTACACCTGCACATTAAAGCCGTGCTTTTTGAAAGGAAAGCTTTCAGTCGGCACAGAATTGACACCTTTCTGCCTTATGTTTTGTCAGGATGCGTGTTCTTCCTGTGTCTGGGAATCTTCTACATGTTCCGGCCAAACATGTCCTTTGTAGCACCTGTGCAGGAGAAAGTGGTCGTTGGATTGTTCTTCTTGGGAGCTATACTCTGCCTCTCCTTCTCATGGCTCTTCCACACAGTTTATTGCCACTCGGAAGGTGTTTCCCGGCTCTTCTCCAAGTAAGTGCCTAGAGGGCAGGGTAAGCCAAATAGGAAACAGTTGGGAAAACAGGACTGGAATTCGTGCCTGGCGCCCCAGCGTAGGAGTGGTTCACTGCATGAGTGCTGTGTATGTTTTGGAACAGAACTGAGCAGAGATTGATTCACTGCAGCTTCTTCTAATCTAATTGTTTGTTTCGGCATGGGCTTTTGCATTGTTTTAGACTTAGAACCGTTTCCTTTTACACTGTTCAGCAGGTGTGTGAATGCATCTTGCTGCTGCAAGTAATATACCTAGAGCTTAGTTGTAGAACTTTTTTTTAAATGCTACTGTCACTACTTGTCATTTCATTATTCTGGGTAACTGAATCTTAACTCTTATGTAAGGCAGCTCTGTGTATCAAGTTTGGTTTTGCTACACATTCTTTTGTTGGCTAGCTGCTAAGCATCTCGTGTTTCTTAAGATTACTCAACCTGGGATTATGTAATCTGCAAGACCACCTGTAGAGTAACTCAGCAATTAAAATCCCCTACCGAAGAATTAACTCCATCTTCTCTGCTAGGAGCATTTTGTCAGGGTGTGGTGAAAAGCAGTGGCTGTGGGAATTCCTTTCTTCTTTGGTGTCTAGAAAAACAGCTTGGCTGAAAAATTACGGCGCTGTTCCCCAGTGGTCACTTAGCTGATGCCTAACTCATACTTGTCAGATTCTAAAGAGTTTGTGTTGGCTGTGCTCTCTCAACACGCTGTGTGCCCTTCTTTGTGTTCATAGCGCTTTGCGCTGCTTTTTTCCTCATCCAAAGCTTAAATCTGAGTTTCCTTCAAAAGACCTTGATCTAAAGGCTGCTCGATATGTTGCTGATGATGACTGTCCAGAACTGACCTTGTGTGCTACGAGGATAATATATTACTATAGGAATGCACTGGTGGAGGAGCTGTGGTCAGAAACTAAGTTGCAGTAGTGAGGAAAAACTTCATCTTCAGTGAGAAGTAGTCTGTTGGTCTGCCTGAGAAGAGTATTAATGTGAAAGCTCCTAAAGGTTTGCATTTCCCATCCAACTGATTTTTGTTTCCTTCCAGGCTGGATTATTCTGGCATTGCACTTCTCATAATGGGCAGCTTTGTACCATGGCTGTACTACTCGTTCTACTGCAACCCTCAGCCTTGCTTCATCTACTTGATTGTGATTTGTGTCCTGGGCATCGCAGCCATAATTGTCTCACAGTGGGACATGTTTGCAACCCCTCAATACCGGGGTGTAAGGGCAGGTAAGGCCTGAAATCAATTATTTTGCTTCTCATCTGCCTTCCTTCCTTCCTTCCTACCTGTCACTTGAAGGAGCTGTCTTGAGGAGGCGTAGAAAGAGCTCAATTTTAAAGAAAGCTAATAGTCTTGAACTGCAAGCTTGATAGGTTTTCTTTCTGCATTGCTTACAGCCAGCTGGATGCACAGGTGAGGGCTGGTGCAAGTCCTGGAAGTGCATTCCTGAAATGGCCAGTAACACATGCCGTAAGAATGGCAGTACAAAGTATCTGTAGCTGTACCTACTGACTTTGCTCAAAATGGCTGGCTGCTTGGTGCGTGTATGTGTATCCTGCTTTTTGTTTTGTCTCTGTAACACCAGGCTGGCAAGTCATTGAATGATTGAATTAATCTGAATGGTTTGCCTAGATAAAATTCTTCTTTAAGGCAAAGAGCCTAGTTGTTCTTTTCACATGATTGAAGGAATGAAAACAAGCTTGGTTTTGTGTTCTGAGGTAGGAAGTAAAGGAGACCTGCAGCGGGCAGCTATGCAGTATGAACACAGCTGGGGTGATGTTAGTACTTCTTGTTACGTAACCTGAGCGTGCCATCTACAGTAAATCCAGATTTCCTGGACAAGCTATCAATGTACCTTCAGAGAGTTCAGCCTTCAAACTTAAAATCTATGGATAGGATGTGATTATTTCCCTCTATCCTCCCCACATTTTTTTTCCCCTAAGATTTCAGTACTTCTGAAATCGGAGTAAATCACCACGTTCTCATGTGTGGCAGATGAGCCTCAGATGTTACATTTGTTTCCTAGGATTACTTGCACTGAATATGATAAATGTCTTTGTTTCTCCTTGTTGCCCTGCTCTTGAGAGGCTGTGGTACAGCGTGACATAATTCACGTAGTCTCAGTGCCCTCTACAGTCCCAGATGTGTAACTGGTGTAATGTATGCTAAAGTTGGCAGACAGGATTGTTAAATGAAAAATTTCACTATCTGCTGGAACGTACAGTTAAGTAGCTTCTGTTACATGAAGGAAACCTGTGTCTTAATTAACGTCCCCCCCATTAAAGTTACCCTTGGGACCTCCAGCTTCAAGAGTTGTCACCTTTCTGCTGCTTTGGTGAATACTGAGTTTGCCTTCCTTTGTTTTTTGTTTTTTGTTGTTGTTGTCTCCCTTTTCTGCCAGTGTGTTCAAACTTGACTCTCCCACGTTTTCTTTACCTCCCAGGAGTATTTCTAGGTCTGGGTCTTAGTGGGGTTATTCCCACCCTGCACTTTGTCATCTCTGAGGGGCTCCTGAAAGCAGCCACAATGGGGCAGATAGGCTGGCTGGCACTCATGGCATGCCTGTACATCACTGGTGCTGCACTATATGCTGCCCGCATCCCGGAGAGATTCTTCCCTGGCAAGTGTGACATCTGGGTGAGTCTACAGAATGACTGGATGAAGAGACCAACATGAAAGCTGGTTTCCCTTGAGGCTGGAGGATGTTGTGTCAGTGGTTTTTACTGCAAATACTAAACCTCTGAATCAGACCTGTACCTCTTAAGGGGCCAAACGGCTGTGGGCTCTCTGAGCCCACCTTGCCTTGTGCCTTTCTTGCTGGGTTAGCACAGCATATCTGCTGGTGTGCTAATTCACCCCAGCGTGTGTACTAGGTAGCTTTAATAGGTGTGTAAGAAACTTTGCAACCCTTTCCTTTCTCTCATATCTTCACCATGTCTGCCTTCTTATCTTGTGGAAGCACTGGATAGAATTGATTCACTTTGGAGGGATTCCTAGCCCAGAAGAAGGGAAGGTGGTGGTGGGCAAGTGGGTAGGGTGGAAACGTGGGGTGAGGGTGAGGATCACGAAGACTTGTGGAGCAGAGATCTGTGGGGAAGATGCAGAGGGAAAAAACTGGCGCGAGAGTAGAGATTAGAGGGAGATAGACCTGTGGGGAGAGACGCAAGGCCGCTGTACTTCCATTAGAATGGTGTAATGCCCCTAAAGAGGATTAGAAGCCAGGGTCAGGCCTGGGTTGTCTGAGTGGCTTTTGCACAGCACCAGTTTGCTAGGTGTAAACATCAGAGACATAGTATTGTTTAAGTGGCCAAACTAAACTTCGTTATGATAATGAGAGAGGCTCCAGAAGCACTGGTGTACCACCAGCTCCTTTCCAAGCTTCCCGTGGAGCCCACAAATACGCTTTTACAGACTTTTTCATGAGCATCACCCCTATTGGTATGGCTTCCCAAAACAAGGCCGTGCTTTGTCATGTATCCGCCTCCTGGTTTTCATTCTGTTGTACTGTAATCGATAGCATCCTGAGTGTTCATTGAGAACATCTGGTTGTTTCAGTTTTAACATACTGCTTTTTTTCTGCTCTGTTACTTTGTGACAGAGAAATAAAATAGCTACCTTCTGAAAATCTACTCAGTAAAACTTATATCTGTAACCAGAGCAGAGATTTGTAGCCACTAGCTGCATGAGATGGCTGTGTTCTATCAATAAACAACCAGCGCGTGTGGTTGAGGACCTAATTTCAAGTATGCTTTTTTAAGCCTTTTGCCCCCAACTTTGAGGTTCTCCCTGCCCCTTAATGGAGGTAATGCTTATAGCATTTATGTCGCGTGCGTGTAGATCGATCAGCTGGTTAAGATGACTGTGAAGGACAGGGTGTGGGGTTGCGCGTGTAGAGAATTCGCTCTTTGCTAATGGTAGCAGAGGGTTGGGCTTAATACACAGCTTAACTTTGCAGCTTGCGGTTTGAGGTACTGCTCCACATTACCGTGTACTTCAGCTGAATGTATGGCTGTTTTGGAGACGGGGTGGCCCTGGAAGTGCCCTAGCTGAACGCAAGTGTTTTGTCTTCACAGTTCCACTCCCATCAGCTGTTCCACGTCTTTGTAGTGGCTGGCGCTTTTGTGCATTTCCATGGGGTTTCCAACCTCCAGGAGTTCCGCTTCACAGTAGGAGGAGGCTGCACAGAAGAAGAGGGGATGCAGTAAGACCAGGCTTCAGTCTGAGGTCGTAACCAAAACAGTGCCGCAGGGGTGGCTGAAGCCTACAGGCTAGCGAAACGAATACCTAAGAAGAATCCAAGTTTCAGCCGATGGAGCGTGGAGCTTCACGGGGATTCTGACTAACCGAGATAAATTCTATACCTCAAGCAATGGAATGAATCAATTTGAAGACCAGGAAATTCTGAAACCCTAATTTATTCTTGGGATCTACAGATTGAGCTACAGAGGACCCTTTCCACATCGGCTTCTGTTCAATGCCATATTTATTTGTAGAAGTGGGGAGGGCTATAGCTTAGCAGTTTCCTTTTTTTAAAAAAAAAATAAAAAAAATCAAGGTGAAATTTATATCCTCTTGGAGGGGTTGGGAGTTGATTTTAGATGCTCTTTTGGGAGAAAAACAAATTGTAAATAAGATTTCTAACTTTCTGTTTAAATAAAATTTATATAAATGTTTTAAACAACGGNTGGGTGGAGGGGGGGGAAGGGTTTTGTAAAGAATGCAACATGCAAGTACCACACACTGTTTCAATTTTGCACAAAAATAAATGATTGCGGAAGGACCAGGTAAAATTCCCAGGAGTGAATCATGTTGGCCGTGCAGGTTTTCCTGCTGGCCGGCGTGCCCTGGGCTATGCAGGGTCCTGGCCAGCGCTTGGGGTGGGCTCAGTACGTGTACACAAAGAGTTGGGAAGGCTGCAGTCATCGAGCTGACGTCCAGTGTTAGCGAGTTCCCCTCGTGTAGCTCGAAAGATAAGTCTGGGCCGTGCCCAAGTGCGTGGGACAACTGCCTTCCAAGCTTGCCTGGCCTGCGTGGCTTTGGATCTCACAGTGAACTCTTTGGGTTCTCAGCATCTTCATTGGAGCGGGGTGGGATTACTGCACGTGAACTGGCAAAAGGTCTGACCCCATCAGTGCCTGCCTATACCCAGGGGCCCGTGTTGAGTTGCCAGTTGAGAGCCTGCACTGTTTTGTCTGAGCAAACGGTGGTAATGCACTTGTCAAAGGGTAGTTGAGCATGTGAGGGGAAACAGAGATGGGGTTAAGGTAGACTGGAAAGAGGAAGTTGTGTGCTCCAGGGCTTGGAGTTAACAGTTACTGCAGACCTCCAGCACGTTACCTTCTCATGTGTCAGGCTCCATACGCCAAGGGGGGTTGCAGGTTTTTCTTTTTAGGAGGAAAAAATCCATGTTTGACCCAATGCAGCTCCATTTTTTTTTTCTTTTTCCTTAGGTCTGCTTCCCATCTGTGCTTTAGCAATGGGACTGCTGGTATTTCTTAAACCTGAAACTAAAAGTTCAGCTGAAATGCTGTGGAGCAGACACAGCTCCTCTATAAAGGGAGGTACATACGCTTCTCTTGCTTAATTGATGTAGCTTGATCTCTGAAGCCCGGTCAGAAGCCAGACTGGAGGGGAATCTTTGGAGTTGTAAGATGAAACCCAAACGCTTTGTTTGTTATGGCACAAGCATTGCTTGGAGTGTTTAGTTGGAAATTCAGAGCAATTACCTCCAACAGATGAGTTCAACAGCTCATAAAATGCTGTAGTTCACAAAGGAGGAAGGTGGAAGGTTGTTTTTGTGGGGTTTTTTATTTTGGCTTGTTTTTTTCTTTTGGCTTCTGCAAGTTTTAGTTTTCATCCTTCAAGGGAAAAAAAAATGCGGATCTCAAAGATCCTCCAGCGTGCTGGGTGTCACCAAGTGTGTTTTGGGAAGTTGCTTTGTCTGCTGGAGTCAGATGGAAGTAGAGCGCCTTCCTAAAGCTGGCTGGGTAGTGAGGCTTCACCCCTGGGCTGGAGTCCTTGTAAAGCCCTGAGAACAGGGCCGGCTGCAGGAAGAGGTGCTGCAGCCCTCTGTGAGCGCAGGGGGATGTGTTCTCAGTAGAGTCGCTACACTGGATGCCAGTGGGCCCAGAGGAAGCTTATCATGAGGCTATGTGGTACTGAAATGAAACAAAGCAGTATTAAGTGGGTGTAAGGGCTCGCAGCACCGGCACCCCGACAAAGAGGTGCCCGGCAGGAAGTGGGCTGGTGGCTGAGGAAAGAATAGAACATATCAGCATCAGACTCATCTGAAGGGTGCTTTGGGATGCCTCTGTACCAGTACCAGCAGGAGTGGCAGTCTCCATCCTGCATCATCCCACGTTCGCTCCTTGAAGGGTGATTGTAACCTGGTCCTACACAGCACAGAACTACTACAGAAACACAGTACTCACCTGCTATTCTTACCCGGTCAGTCTCTTCCTTCAAGAAGTTTGTGTGTTCCAATAAAAGCAACCTAGCTGTGCACTTTTCTGTAGCTCTTGCTGAGAACTCTTCCCAGGTTGGCACCTGAATGCCTTACTCTCAGCAGTCAGAGGCTTGCTTGCTCTGTGTGCAGGTTATTGCCATAGAATAGTTAGGACCTACAGCTTCTTTCCTTCCCCATTAAATAGTGGCCTTGTTCAGTATATTTCTTTTTAAAAATTGCTTACTGTTGAAAGCAATGAAGCACATTCTAGGGTTTTGATGGCTGGGGACTCTGGTGATGGTTCCATATGAGATGGGATCTTACTACTTGCTGTATTCTTAACTTCTGCTAATAAAAGAACCAAATGGAATGTTGTCTGTCTGGCTTGGGTCATTCTGGGCTGGGTGTGATGCTTCAGAGCCGCGCTGGCTTTCTTCCCACCCCCCCTCCATCACTGTATGCCCCTTTACCTGGCAGACAAGGGACTGGAACAAACTGGACAAGAACCAAACTGGGTGGAGGGAGCAGGGTTGGTGGTTTGCAGGCAGCGTTGGGAAGTCGAAGGTGGGGCACTTGCTGGTGGGAAGAAAAAGGGATGGGAGGGACAGGGAGCCAGAAGAAGGGCAGGAGGAGGATGGGTGCTGGAACCCTTAGCTGGTGTGGGCTTTTCAGCTTGGAAGTCTCTCTAGGAAGGCTGGACTGGAATTACTGGTGTGGAGGAAATGCTTCCCAGCTCTTACCCACACAGGGGATGGGTGTCTCCTGCTAAGCAGGCACGGGCTGGTGGGGCGGGATGGAGCCGCATTAAGCTGGGGAGGGAGCGGGGCTGCTGCCGGCCAGAGCAGCTCCATGTCTGGAACAGAGCCTGCTGCTCCTTCATCGCTGCTGCACAGCTGTCAGCAGACATCTGTGAGCCGCCTCAGTGAGATGCGCCTCCTCCTCCCATGTTGGTTCAGACTCAGTCTGGGCACCTACAGCTGCGCTGTTTATCAGTTCCCGTTCTGCAGATACATACTTTGTAAGAGAGCCAGCGCCAGTAAATAACCCGTGTCAGCTAGATGGCTCAGGATGGATTTTTTTTTTCCAAATGCAAAGCAAATTCAGGGAGCACAGAGAGCTTTAGCATTAGATTATACAAGTTACACTAAAAAGAGCTACTCCATGTGAATGTGAATTGGGTTTATTGTGCTTTCAGACATTGGAACGATACTTAAAAGCTGCCTGGGCAGTCTGAAGCTTTGCACCCTGCTGCCTCTGCACGTGGCTGGGGCAGTGCTTGGTCCTCCCTCCGAAGTCGCTTCTTTCTTTGCCAAGGTTGCCAAGGTCGTGGGTACAGATTGAAGTGCTGCAATCAAGGTGAGGCTCTAGGGCCGCTGCCTCACTTTTTAAAAGCAGCTGGAAATAAATCTGGTGTATGATTAGTGTGAAGGGGCTGAGTTTGTTTTGGTTGAAGCTATTAGCAAAGCTGAGTTCCCTCTCTTTTTTTCCTTGCCTGCTGTGTGCCATCAAGCACTGAGCCAACCTCTCCTGCTGGTCAGCACTTCTGTGTTTGCTTCGAGTGCTCCAGCCTCACTTCTCAAGGCTGATTTCCAGAAGTGCTGAGCACCAGCTGATATGCTTTCAGACAGCCCCTTAAAAAAGCAGCTCCTTGGAGAAGATCCCAAGGTGCAAACTGCTATATATGGAGGAGGCATAGCAGCCTCGTGGCAACATCGAGTGTGTCACCGTGGTCATCCTCGAGCACTACAGCAGTGCAGAAAGAGCACACAAGGGAATCCTCTGCCCAGCATCACTTGGGGACCTTATTCTTCCCCAGGAAGGAGGCCTGGGGTCTGTGAGCGAGCACTTAGCAGGCTATCCTGTGTGCACCTGCAGGACCGCGCCTGCTCAGCTCAGTTCTCGCACTCCAGAGCCACCTCGGAGAGCTTCACTTCGCCATTCTCTCCTCCGGTAACACTTGTAGTGGAACACCGGAGCTGCTGCTGCCTCTGAGCTCAGAGATGTTCGCAGCACGTTTCAAGTTGATCTCGTTTTTTTTAGCAGCTTCAGCTCTGGCACAGAACAACTGGGCACGGAGGCTCTTAGCAGCTGGCATAAAAGCTGAGCTGCTCCAGTTGCAAATGAGATGAGAAAATCATATGCCTGGCTGGGTTCCCAGAGCACTGATGTGTTTCCCTAACAGAGGCAAATTACACCCAAACCAGACCCGGGAGATACCTTCTGTGTTTGTCTGCAGCCGTGCTGAACCTGCACACAGTGCTGGAGGTTGGCCTCGTGGCTGGCTGGGGCTGAGCTCTGTTGGATCAAGCCCATCATCCCCGTGAGGTGAGCCCCGGTGGGACAGCTGGGCCTCTGAGTGAGCTCTCTCCTGACTGCAAGCAGCTGATGTGCTGTTGGGCTGATTTTCCTGTTTTTCTGTGTGTGAAATCACCCCTGCCTGGCTATACCTGATGGCCCACAGCAGTGTGACTCAAGCTGGGGTGTCAGCCACAGCATCCAGAAGTGGTAGGGGCACTCAGTGGGACTTTTCTCCTTTTGAATCTTAATTTTAAAAAGCCCAGTGCCTGCAGTTTGCTTACAAGGGCGGACAGGACCTTGGAGGATCCGCAGCTGTGAGTTGAGCCAGGTCAGTGTGGTGCTGCTCAGCTGCCGGTAAGCCTCTGTCCTCAGCTCTCCTTGCTTCTGCCAGCTGGTGGCTGCAGGAGTGGGGAGCTGGACATAATTACTCCTCCAGTACAGGTCTGTTCATGAGAGCGTGTTTGTTGTGGATTAATGCACTGGAAATCAGCCATGGCAGGCAGTGCATGCGCACACGTCTTCTCCAAGCAGAACGGTGTTGGGGCCATTAATCACTTCTGACAGTGAGGGCAGCCGTGCTGGGGGCAGCAGCTCTGAGCCCTGGGGCTGCCTGAGCTCTGCATCCCGACAGAGCCCCTTTTCCTTCTGCACTCACTTTACCTTCCTTGGCTGTGCCTGACTCTGATAAGGTCGCTGGATCTGCAGGAGGGAAAAAGTATCCACCTCCAGAGGTTGATCCACGGCCAGTGAGTGATCCTCTCCTCTTTACTGCCTCTGGTGAAGCAAACCCAGACACCACGTCCCCAGAAGGACCCGGCGCTGTGAGGGGCAGCACCCCCTGACCCCAGCACTCCCTGGAGCACACCTGTGGGCCTCTGGGCACGCAGCCCCCTCCCCATGGCCTCCACCTGTGCCCGTCCCCATGGGTTTGACAGGGAGAGGGGTTTCTGTAGGGCTACGATGAGCACCAAACACAACATGATAAAGCTTAAATATCTATTTAAAATATGCTTTTTAATGAGATGGTATGGAGCAGTTCATACAAAAAGAGATGAAAGGTGGATGCTCCCCACCCATTGTTCATAAAGCTCTGTGAGAAGCAGCCTGTGCCCGCTGGCCAGGCTCAGGTTCAGGGCCCCGGACAGCCACAGGCAGCTTCAGGCAGCACTGCCCCAAGGGAAGGAGCCTCTCCTTGGTGGGCAGCACACAGCCCCTTACCGGGGGCACACCCTCACCTGAAGATGTGTCTGAGCATTGTGCTGGCAGTGCTCGGAGCAGGTCCTCAGCAAGGTGCAGCTGCCTGGCAAAGCCATGCTGCCTACTGTGGTCTGCCTGCGGGCAGTCAGTGCAGTTCAGGGCCAGAGCCATGCCCTGAACGTGGGGTCCTGGCTGATGACCATCCCAAGACTACTGAGGACCTCGAAGGCCCTGTACTGGCTCAAGACCCCGGCCTCTCTTACAAGGCAGGGTCTCCCACGTGCCCACTCTCCTAAGGCAAGATCTGCCTGGCAGAGCCCTGTGCCTCCCAGGGCACACTGCCATCCCTGGTGTCACCAGGATGTCCCCACAGGGCCGGCAGTTTGTCCCTCGCCGTGTCCCCACTGTGGGCAGTGTCACCGCAGGAGCAGCGCTGGGGTCAGGAGGAGCATCATGGGGGAGACTGAGAGCTCAGCAGCGCCGCCGCAGTCCTGGGCGTTCTCCTGGAGGATGAAGAGAAGGCGTCAGCGGGCCCTGCTGGCACGGGGGGAGGACAGGGAACCCATCCCCAGCGTGTTCTCCCCCCATGAGGAAGCGCCCTGGCAAGCCACCAGGCTGCAGCCAGCGGACACACAAAGTTCACTCTCAGGGCAGGAAGGCCCTACAGAAGGATCTGGACAGGCTGGATCGCTGGGCTGAGGTCAGTTGTATCAGCTTCAGCAAAGCCAAGTGCCAGGTCCTGCACTTAGGTCACAAGAACCCCATGCAATGCTACAGACATGGGGCAGAGTGGCTGGAAATCTGCACAGGAGTCTGCTTTGCCAGGGGCATTGGACTAGATGATCTCTAGAGGGCCTTTCCAACCACTACAATTCTGTGATTCTGTGGTTCTGTGATGCTAGTCTACAGCAGCTGCATGTGAGCCAGCATTGTGCCCAGGTAGTCAAGAAGGCCAATGGCATCCTGGCTTGTATCAAAAATAGTGCATCCAGCAGGAGCAGGAAGGTGATCTCTCTGCACTCAGCACTGGTGGGGCTGCACCTCGAGTGCTGTATTCAGTTCTGGGCCCCTCAGTGCAAGGAGGACACTGAGGCCCTGGAGTGTGCCCAGAGAAGGGCAATGGAGCTGTGAAGGGTCTGGAGCACAGGCCTTATGAGAAGCGGCTGAGGGAGCTGGGATTGTTCAGTCTGGAGAAGAGGAGGCTCAGGGGAGATCTTATCGCTCTTTACAATGACCTGAAAGGAGGTTGTGTTCTTCCAGGTAATTAGTGATAGAGAGATAATGGCCTCAAGTTGTGCCAGGGGAGGTTCAGGTTGGATAGTAGGAAGAATTTCTTCTCAGAAAGAGTGGTTCTGCATTGGCACAGGCTGCCCAGGGAGGTGGTGGGGTCACCATCCCCAGAGGTGTTCCAGAACCGTGTGGATGTGGCACAGAGATACATGGTCAGTGGGCATGGTAGGGATGGGCTGACGGTTGGACTGGATGATCTTAGCGGTCTTTTCCAACCTTGATTCTATTATTCTATATCCCAGCCCATGTGTGTGGGAGCAGCGGCTGTGCACGAAGTGCCCAGGGTGTGAGGCTCCCCATTGCAATGCCATACCTCGGGGTGAAACGCGTGGCACGTGTCTGGTCGCCGCCTCAGCTTCTGGGAGCGCATGCGGTCACACTTCACCGACGCGTTGTGTGCGGGGCTGTTAAGGACACAGGCAGGGAGACGAGGCACAATTGCAGCACACAGCAATGGGGTGCAAAACTATGGGTGCTTCTGCACGGCCTCGGGTCAGAGCAGGGTAGGCCAGGGAAGGGCAGCAGCCTCCCAGCTGCGTGTTGCAGGGGCGTGGGCTGGGAGACCTCCAGGAGCTAGAAGGCAAGGAACGACCAATGGCTGGGAACGGCAGAAATGCATGCAGGGGGCCCAGCAGCAGCACTGTTTACCTCCTCTCCACCACACTGCTCCGCTTCCCTGCCTCCTGCTATCCCACAGGCAGGCTGTGTCCTCCACACTTTTCCCCGTGGGAACTGCCAGGGGAGCAGGTTTTCCACCCTCACCAGCCCTGAGCCCAAAGGCACACAGCAGAAGGATATATTTGACTTCTTTTGCATCCAGCAGGACAGGTGGGAAGATGCTGCAGTCGCAGGTGGCATCTGTGACAAGCAGCAGCAGGTTGCTGCTGGCAATCTGCTGGGCCACAAACATCCTGAGAAGAAAAGAGAGCGATAGAGAAATGGCATCCAGACCCTGCACGGCACCACCACTGCCTTATGCAAAGAAACCCAAAGGAAAGCAAGCAGCTCTAGAAGCGGAGAGAACAGAAGGCAGGGAAGGAGTGGGGAGTACACCTTGCTATGGAGAAGTGCCCAGCCGGCTCAGAAGCACAGCTCCACAGGGCACAAAAGCCAAAATCAGAAGCAAAACCCAACTGACCGAAAACCAACCCTGAGCAGAGCCGCTCCTCAGGCACATGCAGGCAGCATGGAACTGGGCAACGTGGCTCAGAGGAGCACAGCTGGAAGGCCTGGCTCCCTGAGGAGGTGTGCCGGCACTCAGCCAATCTGCATTTGTACCCAAACAACATGAGGGACTGTGTGCTCTGTGCTCCTCAAGGGGCAGAGTTCTGCTGAACATCACATTACTTGAGTGAGCCATGAAGGATCCCAGTAACTTCATGGGCGCTTCATCATCCTGCAGTTTTGAGTCTGTCTGTCCCTTCCCCTCCCTGAGGGATGAGCAGAAAGGTCCAGGGGTGAGCATGGGGACATGCAATTGAGGATGAGCACAGATGCAAGCCTTTGTCTGAGGTCACCCACGTGAGGACCTGCATGAGGGAGTGTGGGCTGTGCAGGAGCTGGAGGGCTGATGTGGGCAGGGCACACACGTGTGTGTGACTGTGCATGAGTGTGCACACATGCACGTGCATGGGCAGCTCAGGCATGACTCTGCATGCAGGAGGCTGCGTGTGCCTGTGGCTGCATGGTGGCACCTCACCAGCTTGCATCACCTCCCACCCCGTGCCTTGTCTGTGCCTCTCCTGTTCCTGCTCTTGGCTGAGGCAGAGGGCTTCTGGGTTGGGCTGTGGGCATACAGGTTTGTGAGGATGCCCTGCCTGACTCAACTGCTCTGAAGAACCAGTTTCCCTGACAGCTCACTGCCCAGTGTCTGCTTCTTGCCTCCAGGGATCTTCATATTTGCTTCTAGAGGTGCTGAATGTCACACGCTGCCACTTGCTGAGGCTGTTTCAATTCTTCCCTTCCCTTCCCTTCCCTTCCCTTCCCTTCCCTCCCCTTCCCTTCCCTCCCCTTCCCTTCCCTCCCCTTCCCTTCCCTTCCCTTCCCTGAGTGATGACTGCTCCAGGAGGTTGGACAGGCAGATTTTAACCCTGTCATCACAACGGAGGTGCCCAGAATGAAGCAGTGCCCAGCTTCTCCCTGCACTGGAAACCATCTGGAGTTTCTAAAAGGCACCAGGAGAGCCTGTGTGTCTGAGCAGGTCATCAGCTAACACTCCACAGAGCCCACTCTGGGGGTCTCATTCCCCTCGAACATCTGCATGAAGGGTGCAACAGACACACCCAGCTCTAGGGCTGTGACCCCAGCCCACACCCCTAACTACACAGGAGCAGAGCAGACCCGGGCTTGCTGCTGCAGAGGTGAGCATCAGGCAAGGCATGCTGCATCCCCATGGGGCAAGGAGCTGGTCTGTGCCTTGCAGAACTCCCTCTACAGCCTTTGTCAGCAAATTCATCCTCTGAGCTTAGGCAATGCATGGCACAGCCTGTTCTTCATCAAGCCGTGCTGACTAGCACAGGCTGTTTTCCTGACCTTTAATTCTTTCCTGCAGGCAGTCCAAGACTGAAGTCAGACCAGGTAGAGCTTTGCTTTGCTTTATGAGGGATTCCAGTCAGATCTCTTTGGCCTCTGTGTGGGCCTGTGCAGCAGCACATTAGGAAAAGCCAGGCCAGTGGAAATTCATCCTCTCTTCACCTTTCCACACGTGAGTGCTGAGGGTGCCATGTGACTGCTGAAAATGGCTCTTCTCACAATGCCTTTCTGTTATTTTTGACTGCTCATTCTCTTAAAATGAAAACAGAAAGTAAAATGTGTACCCGTGTTTTGCTTTCTTTTGGTTTAACACTTCTTTTTTTCCCCTAATCCCTCCTTTTTTTTTTTTTTAGTAGAAAAACAGAAAAAAGGGAAAATAAAAAGGGGAAAGGAAAGCTGAAAGCATTGCAAAAAGGAAAATTGTAAGGAGAAAACATTTGCCAGAAACGTGAAAAAACAGAAAGGGTTCCTTTCTGAAATTTACAGAATGGAAAGAGACCTTCTTTTTCTAAATGCTCCCTCCCTCCTCCTCCTGCCACCTCTGCTTATTAACAGATGGCTCTGACTCTTCTCTTTATCAAGAAGTTGCAGTGGGGCCATTCCCCTCTCTGGGGATGCGCGTGCTGCACACTGCGTGGGACATGTGCTGGGCACAGTGGCAAGTGGCTCTTCTCAGGTTGTCACCATTCTCACAGCCACCAGGCTCCAGCACTGGCACTGCTTGGGCACAGGTGCTGTGATTCTTGCTAAGAGAAGGGCAGCTGTAGTTCTTACTTTTGGCAGTCCCCACACTCAATCAGCCCGTTGGTCTCCTTGATGGCTGGCTCGTACACGAAGACGGGGTACTCTGTGTCACAAGGCTGCAGCGTGTCATGCTTCTTGTGCTTGTGGGCTGCGTGGGGAGGAGGGAGAGGAGAACAAACATCATCAGAGGACCACAAAGGAGAGGTTTGCACTGAGATATGAGGTGCAGGCCGCACCTCAAGTATGAGTGAGGCCCCTCATTGTAAGAAGGACATTGAGGGCCTTCAGTGTGACCAGAGAAGGGCATCAGAGCTGTGAGGGGTCTGGAGCACAGGTCTTATGGGGAGTGGCTGAAGGAACTGAGATTGTTCAGTCTGGAGAAGAGAAGCTCAGGGGAGACCTTATTGCTCTCTACAATGACCTGAAAGGAGGTTGTGGTGAGGTGAGGGTTGGCCCCTTCTCCCAGTTAACAGTGATAGGACGAGAGGGAATGGCCTGAAGTTGTTCCAGAGGAGGTTCAGGTTGGATATTAGGAAGAATTTCTTCTCAGAAAGAGTGGTGCTGCATTGGCACAGGCTGCCCACGGAGGTGGTGGAGTCACTGTCCCTGGAGGTGTTCCAGAACTGTGTGGATGTGGCACTGAGAACATGGTTAGTGGGCATGGTGGGGATGGGCTGACAGTTGGACTGGATGATCTTAGAGGTCTTTTATAACCTGAATGATTCTATGACTTCTTAGGGCTGTAGCAAGGCCTGTCCCGCTCTGACCATGGCCTACCCGAGGCGTGGGCCGGGGAGCAGCGGCGAGCACTGCAGCCATCCCGGCTCCCACTAGGTGGTGTGGAAAACCAGCGTGTGCAGCGCTGCTCCGCTGCTCACGCCGTCTGGCCCTGCGCAGAGCAGGGCGAGAGGCTACAGGGCCTGCCAGTCTGCTGCCCTGGCACAGGCCTGCCAGACTGCTGTCCTCACTGAGGCCTCATGTCCTGCCCGGCCCCGGGCATGCAGTGTTGTACATAGGGCTGTACATGTACATGTACAGTGTTGTACATGGGGCCCCATGCTTCTGGGCCTCATGAGCTGCCCCGCCAAGCCTCTCTTCTCCCTTCTAGGACTTCAGCAAAATCTTCCTCCCCTCGTTCGATCAGGCCAGCCTAGCAATTGTTTTCTGCAGTCAGAGGTGGGAAAGCCAGCTCCTGCCTGTGTGGCACACAAGGGAGTGTCTGTGATGAAAGTTGAGGCTTTGTTGCAAGGGAGGAGCAGCTGCGGCTCAGCCAAAACAAGCATGGGTAATGGTTCCCACACCAGCTCGGGGTGGGCACAAAGGACTCACATCTTGTCCCCAAACCCAGAACCTCTTGACCAGCTCGTCCCTTGCAGCTGCTGCACAGAGGGTTTATAGAACGAAGCTGCAGCCTCCCCTCTAGTACCCTCCTCAGGTGAACACAACAAACATTTAAATACCTCCCTGCAACACAGAGCCCCCACAGCTGCACCTTGTGCTTTTCTCCTGACCTCTCTAAAAATATCTCACCTCCTACTGAAATCCTTCCAGGCTGTGGGAGCACCTCTCAATACTATGTTTGGGTTCATTTTTTTGCAGATCCAGAAGCAGACAGGACTTGAATTCAGCATCAGTGTTCAGCACTCCTGATAATATCTCCATTCATGCTTTGATAACAAAAGCTACTAGCACTTTCCAGCACAGAGCAGCTACAGAGCAGGTGACCATAAACTAGCCAGTGAAATCTCTGATGGACTAAAGGAGAGGGAAGAATGGAGCAGGAACCCTTTCCTTCAGACTTAATTTGCCATACTAGTGGCTTGGAAAATATCTAATTCCATCACCTGTGGCCAGACTATCACAGGCACACACCTCTTTGGGAACTTATCTGTCAAGACCCCACATCTGTGACAGCTTCCCTGGGCAGTCTGTTCCATGCCCACCACCCTCTAGTGAAGAACCTGTCCCTAACCCCCAAGCTGCTCCTCACATACCTAGCCCTGCAGACCCCTCACCATCTTCACAGTCCTCCTTTGGACGCTCTCTCATAGTTTTATATCCTTCTACCCTTTGTGGCACCCAAACCTGCACACAGAGCTCGAGGTCAGGCTGCACAGCACAGAGCAGAGCAGGACAGCCCCTTCCCTTGCCCGGCGGCACTGCTGGGCCTGATGCACTCCAGGATATGGTTGGCCCTTTGGGCTGCCAGGGCACACTGCTGACTCATGTTCAACTTGCCATCAGTCAGAACCCCCAGATCCTTTTTCTCATGGCTGCTCTCCTGCCTCTTGTCCCCCACTCTGTACATATATACAGGGGCTGATTCCAGTACTTGATCTTGTTAAGCTTCATGCAGGTGGTAATTTCCCAGCCCTTTCGTTTGTCAGGATCTCTCTGCAAGTCCTCTCTGCCCTCGAGGGATTCAACAGCTCCTCCCTATTAGAGTTGTCTGCAAACTTACTTAGTATACCTTCAAGTCCTGCATCCATGTAATTTATGGAAACATTAAAGAGAACTGGCCTGACCCCTCAGCCCCACAGGTGTTGCACAACTGCCTGCAAGAATTTATCATGCTGCTCATGCTCATGACAAAACAGAGATTTTATCCAGGTCCTCATTTTTTCCCATATCCCCGGCAAAACAATTCATTCTCCATTAGCTTCAGCTTGTTGGTGCAGCGTCATGAAAGTGGATGGAGTTAAAGCAACACAAAAACAGTGGTGCGAAGGATGGAGCACAGGTAGGGGGTGAATCAGACCCAGGCTTGCAAAATACAGGATGGAAGTAGTGATGAACAATCAGGGTTGTTGTGCTGGACTTGGTGGGTTTGGAGAACAGGGCCTTACTGGGAAAGGCAGCTAAAGATGTCCAACCCACACCCAGAACACACCTGGAGCCTCAGCCAGCCCAGCACTGCTTACGGGCTCGACCTGCACACGTCTACCCCAGCTCTACTGCAGCTCCCACACCAGACTAGAGGTAAGCGATGGAGAGTACTGCAGGACTGGCCTTTGCAAGAGCAATTCAGCCCCAGCAGCATGGGCTGGCTGCTAACATTTCTGCCCACAACCTTTCACGGGCATCTACAATTGCCTTGCTCTGGGTTAACCTCATCACATGCACTAAGATGTACTTTAAAGCTGTGTTAAATAGGCGCACAGCTCCTGCACAGGCCATCTTAAATCAGCCTCTTGGCACAGGCTAAATGAAAACAAGCCTCTTTACAGTCTCTGACTTCTGAACCAAGACAAGGCCTGAGACAGAGATTATGCTTAAGCCTACTGCCACTTAATTTGCCTGGAAGCAACGCAGCTGCAGCAGTATTCTGAATCTCAGAGAGCCCAGCAGCATGTGCAGCATCAGCAGCACACTGGGACTGAGCTTCTGCATGCACACACAACATCAAAACGTTATCAGCAGCTCTGAGAGTCTGGTGGTCAGGGCTTAGTAAACAGTTGGAGGAGCTGATAACAAATTGCAAACTTTATAGCAAAGCGTGAGTTAATTCCCGGCTGTCATTGCTGCCATCTGCACTTCCAGAAAGACTTTGTCAGACAGTTGGCAACCAATCCTTCTGAATAGCAAAGGCTGCCCTGCTCCTTACTGCGAATTGTACAGCCCAGATTGCGAGCCCTTTGCCACCAGCATACATCACGAATATCTGCACCCCTGTCAGTGGATTTACTCTGGTACAAATGAGACAAAATCTGCTGCTTAGATACAAATACAAAACACAGAATTTAATTGATGAGCTTGTAAAATATCCTCTGAGTACATTATCTTGCAGTCATAAAGGAACTTTTCTGAGCTCCAGAATTCTAGAAATATTCTTTCTTAGGCTGTGTGTCTTGGCTGGGACTATCTCTAGCTTAATTAAAGGCTTTCAAATCTGCAGTGATGTCCATAAAAGCAGAAGCCCTTACAGACACAGAGGGGAGGGAGATGCTGAGAGCAGTGAGAAATCTGTGGAAGCAAACATGTCTTCTCACCATTTCTGGGACGATTTGTACAAGGAGTGCAGTCTGAATCAATCATGCCAATACTCCATCGGCAAGCCTTGCCCTCCCAGAAAGCACAGGAATTTGGGAAGCAGAAATAGGATCAGTGCACACTGAGCAGGGGTGAGCATTAGATCCCCTAACATTAATTCCTCAATATGTATCCCCGAATTCACGTGTACTCAGTTTCTCTCCCACAAAATGTCTCCTTCTCTCCATAGGCTTTGCATTCACCAGCTTTGGCAGGCAGTCAAGAAAATGTTAACATCCCTGGCAGAAATCTTCAGCCTGTTCCTAACAACATGTGCAACCCATTCCTTCCAGCTCCAGTGGTTTCCTTTCACCCTGCCACTCCCTCCCCCATGCACGGACCCTCAGTATTTCATCAGCCACACTCCCCTCCTCTTCCTCTTCTTCACGCATGAGGCACATTCCAACTGTCTCTATTTCTCTATCTCTGTCTCACACATATGTCTTGCTGGGCAGAGAGCAAACCGGCAAACATGAGCTAGGTATGGAAGCAGTGAGATACAAACACAGCCATAGTCTGGATTCTGTCTGGAGGGATTTCTAGCTTTCCTGCAGGAGTGGATTTATGAGCTAGAGCACACACTTATCAGTTAAACTGCTTGAAAGTAATTCTGCATTACCCTGGGGCTGGGCTGGTATTCATCAGAAGGGGCTAAACTATGGGGGTGTGTGGAAAAGGAGACTTAAATGGCCTCTTAATATCTGAAGACTATGGGACCCACAGAAATTGTCCTGCAGAAGGCACGGGACGGCTTTGATTTTGGTGTAACACCTGAAAAGACAGGAGCTGCTGGGAGCCAGAGTGAGGGACAAACCACATCACAGCAGCTAAGGGCCCATCTGTTCTACAGTCATTGAGCGATGGTTTCATTTGTGCCTGCAGTCACTGAGCAGGCTGGTGTGTCCCTTCCCAGCTCAGCCAGCTAAACCAGCAGTGCAGGGAAACAGCCAGGCACTGCCACACCACCGTGACATCCTTCTGCAATTTCCCTGTTGTCCAGAAAGAGGAAAATTGTCATTTCTAGCCTGGGATTTCTAGCTAGATCCTCTTTTTTTGCTACTCACTGGTTCTACTTACAGTGATGGAAGACAGCCTTGGCTGTAAGAGTGGTATGCACATAAACAATGAAGATGGAGCCATGAGACAGGTTCACATGATGGCAGCACAGTGGAGATGAATTTGCACACAGCAGGCATGGAGATGATACAGGAGAGTTGAAGAAAGCACAAAATGAAACGGTGATGAGTAGTGCAGCAGCAAGAACCTTCTCCCTTCCCCCTCACACGTCCTCAAACAAAAATTAAATAAAGTTGCAGCCATTTACCATTCATAACATCACTATCAGAAATCTTGTTGCTCATCTGACTCTTTCTCACTGATTTCTGCAGGGGGACACTCCGTGCAAGTTAAACAGCATCCATCAGTGCCGCACAGAGGAAAGCTGTAACTTCTACTGCTGTGTCTGGAGATCCCCTTTGGAAGAGGTAAGTGGGACTGACAGCACCCAGATGCTGGGCTGGTTCTCTGACTAGAAGGACACTTTGCTTTCTGAAAATGAGTGTTTCCTTGTTAAGACCAGGAAACTCCCACAGTTAGCAGAGAATGTTTCTCTGTCATCACCCAAAGCACCACTAGTGCTGATAGTTTGTAAGGGAGCCGTGATGGCATCTGTGCTGTGTACAGCACATCTTACCTGTCCCTTAGGGCTACCTGGGGGCCACTGACATCCCCTGCCTGCAGGATTGGGACCACAGAGGCTTCCAGAGCACTATGAGAAGGCAGCACAGTAGCTACAGGGCAGGTCACTGGATTTCAGGCTAGACCTCTAACCCACACCGCTCTGCTTCCTCTGTTGCACACAGCTGCTGTGTGGTGCCACGTGCCACCAGCTTCTAAAGCCAGTGGGAAAGCAAACACCCTCAACGTGTTGTTTGATCCATTCAGCATGACTCAACAGCGAATCCCACAGCATGGTTGAAGCAAAGGATGCAAAGAAGCTGTTCTTGGTTGAATCTTACAGGCTCTCCAGCTAGTTCTGCAGAGCCTGCTGATGCAGCATCACTGTGTCCCATCCTGTGAGCCACCGCCATGAAAGAGGGAAGCCCTTCCAACTGGAGGACTTTTTGGCTGATAGACATGCATGCAGGGTGGGGCGCTTGGAAAGAAAAACCTCCCTTGCTCCTTGCAAAAACACTGAGGAAAGAAAGCTGTGAGCTGCGCAGACTTCTCCTTGAGGTTTCTGGAGCTTGGGGAGGCTGAGATTGGGGTGGGAGGGAAACAAGGTGGTGCTGGGACCTAGAAGCTGGCTTCCAGTGTCTGCAGAGGGAGATGCGATGGGATGGTGTGTTCTTCCATGAGGCTTGGCTTCTCCACACAGCTCCTGCTGCCACCAGCAGTGGTGACACTCACTTGCTATGGGGTGGCTGGACTGCCACATACTCACCGTCTGCCACGTTGTCGGAATGCCAGAAGCTACTCATGTTAAACTCCAACAGGAAGCTGCCAAAAGAGCAAGAACAGGGGATGCTTTTTCAGCAGCCTGGAAGGATGCAAGTGTCAGTGAGATGGCCCTGCGGCCCAGCGAATATCACCTCTAACAAGTGTACTGTGGGTTTCCTGGCAGTGCAAGTCTGAATTTTTAATTTCTTTGTTGTTTGTTAGGTTTATTTATTTATTTGTTTTCGGTGTATAGATCTGTATTGTGGGATCTGTACTGTGGAATAACTGAGTGGGCTTTCCCTGAAGGACATACTGTTCAGGGACCTCACTGGTGAAGGGCTGAAGGTGGCAGTCCCGGAGGGCCATAGGTGGCTCACGGGGAGCCAACACTGTGGTGACACTGACTTTAGCCACAAGCCACATTGAATTGTGCTGTGCCAACAGGCTCAAGGCCCAGCACCTGGATCTTTTCTGCCTCTCAGGTTGGGATGTTCACGGTACTTGTTTCAGCCTGGACCCAGAAAGCTGAGCAGCTCTGGTCCTAATCTGAGCTTGATCCTGATTTGAGCTTTAATTTTTATTCCTTCTGTGGTGTGAAGTACGCCTGATCCAGAGCTTGACACAAGACCCCTCTCTTCTCCCTCAACTGCCACTCAGATTGGAGCTTCCTGCCTTCCTGCTGGCCTCCCTCACCCTGCAGGGGAATCACTTATCATAGGAGAATGAGACAGGGAGGAGGACTTAACATCAAGGACCTGCAGGGCCTCCAGAGGCCCGAGTCCTATTTCTGACTCTGCCGCTTTGTACTGAGTGACTTCAGGTAAATCCCAGACCTGCTCAGGGCCTCTGCCTCTGCCTCTGTGAAATGGGAATAGTAATAGCTTTCTGCCTCCTGGGAGCAATGCACCAGGCTGAATGTCACAAAAAGGCTGACAGCAGTGTCCTATGTGGAGCCTTCACTCACAGTCCTCTCAGCTCTCACCCCACCTAGTCTGAGCCTCCCAAATACCCGTATCTTTTTGTACTCACATGAGGAAATCACTGATCAGCCATTTCAGTGCAGCCAGAAAGGCATAAATTGGCTAGAGAACAAAGAAGAAATGAGACACACCATAAGGACCTGGTCAGAGAGTATACAGTTGTTACACAGGACCCCATGTTTCAGACCAATTCCCTCCACTGCTCAGAGATCCTGAAGGTTGGAAATTCAAGGTCTGGGCATCACTGGAAAACACTCAAATACATCAGAAGCAGCAACTGCCTTGCTGCTAATAATATTTTCTCGCCCCTCCCAGTCAGGGTCAGGGAGTTTATCACAAATGTGTGAAGGACTTTGAAGATGTAATTGCTTGATGATTTCTCTCCAGTATGGATGACCTTGAGAGCTCAGAGCAGGAGAGAAATACAGCTAAATGGGGCACCACTAGTCTAGGAAGCTTTTATATTCCAATTGCAAGTGGTGTTTCTGGGACAAGCTACAGCATTGTCCAGGAGTTGGTGTTATCTGCTATTGATTGATTAAGTTTAACTGTGATTTCGTGCAGCCTTTCCTCAAGATGGCATGACTTCTATCATCTTCCATCTGTTCTGCTACAAATTGGAAATCCAGTCTCATCCCAGGGCCAATTACTCTGCAGAGGATCCTGCTGGTTCTTCACTTCAGGGTAAGTAACCATGTTTGAGCTTCATCTCTCCCTCTCCAACTCACACTCATGGCCTGGAACCCAAAACATGCAGCAGTCATTGGACACAAGAGAATGTTAATTACTGCTAATTGGCTTATCTTCAAGCAAAATAAGTCAGCTTATTTAATAAGTAAAATAAAATAAGTAGTAAAATGATTGGAGATTTAACTGATTTTTTTCCTTCGAACTATGTATATATATAAATGGACTTTTCTTTCTTCCTTTCTGAGGATTTTGCTAAGGGGACAAAGAGAGAGAGATGAAATTTGGAGGTTGATTCTTTTGTTCTTTTCTCAATTCACCTATTTTTGGCAGCTGATGTATTTTGACATTTTTTTTCAGTTCTCAATTGAGCAAATATTTTCACTACAATCACAATATTTTATCTATCCAGCTTCAGTACAGCCATTAGAAAGGAATATTTTGTTGAAAATTATTTTACTGGGAAAAAAGACAGTCATGCCATTAGATGTACTTCCACTGCACCACACTTTCAGGAGTCAAACCATCGTAACAATAATACATACATCTCTGTTTAGGGTTGCTTTAACTAGTTTGAATTGGACTGAGTACTGATTAATGACTTAGTTCTGCCTGGTCAAGGCTGCTAGAAAGGTAGAGAGGAATTACGTTATCTGTTGTATCAGGCTAAAGAGAGGCTGCATTTGGGTGCTGGCAAAACACCAGCATCCAAGTGCAGCCTCTGATAGTTTATTCTCTGGGCTGTCAGCTCTTCTCAGCAGCTTTGACCCTTCTTTCTGTTACTCCCAGCCCACTCAGGCTTCCCTGAAAGGCTGACAATTTTGTCTCTCAGGTGCTCTGTTCACTGTCAGGGCAACTCTCCCTTTGGGACTGCTGAGTGAAAACACGTCCTGTGAAAGCATTCCTGCTCATTTCAGCTGCAAGCTGGTGTCGCAGGTTACAGAAGAAGCCTGGTGTAGTCTGGTTCCTGTCCCCTCCCTGTTTCTTCCAATTGTCAGTAGGATCCTACATGCCAATAAAGAGTCGAATTAGAAACCACCGTCAGTGGCCATTACTGCCTCAGAAACCTGTCTCAGATGAGTCTGGACATTCCCAGCACTTGGAAGCAAATGGCTCTTAAGCTCTTCTGGGGAATGTGCTGTACCACGTGTGCTACACCACTCTGCTGGAGACGCCCAAGGAGAAAGCCTCCACAGGCAATCCCTGTGTGCAGGGGGATACGTACACTGAGCAGCGGCCGGGCACCACTGT
This sequence comes from Pavo muticus, assembly GCA_016647715.1. Lineage (NCBI taxonomy): Eukaryota > Metazoa > Chordata > Aves > Galliformes > Phasianidae > Pavo > Pavo muticus. The sequence goes on along the minus strand of JACDJE010000019.1, from coordinate 3,121,025 downwards.
GGTGGTGGTAGGGCACCTTGCACATTGCTTGGTAGTCGTACATTGTCACCCTGCAATTAAAACAAAACAAGCAGACAGTCAAAAGCAAGCAACACAACCGACTATGGGCCACTCATGCCAGCCTACCCTACTTCGTTCTACCTGGGCCCCATTCTACAAAAAAGTTTCTGTGTGGAAGAATTAAAGCAGTGGCCTGCTTAAATTATGTCTTTGCTGTTAGGTCAGTGCTGGACTTTGAAAAGGGAGAAATACGGGACTTGGATTTATGTAACTGGGTCAGTATGGGAGGCAATGTATCCCTAATTACAGGTGATGAGTAAAGCAGAAGCTGAAGCTGGAGAATTATAATTGTATCTCCCGTAAGTTCTCCTAGCTCCTGCTTTCATGTCGCTGAATATCTGAATTTTCTCTTGAAATGTGCTGGGAGAATGGAGAGAGGTGACCAGAGAGATTTTATAAGATATTTTATAAGAGAAGGAATGTTCTCAGACAAATGCAGTGCCACCTCTGGGACCTCTCAGGCAGCCTCTCATGGAAAGGCCTTCCAAGTGGCAGGAGGAAATGAAGTGCTTTCACCTCAAATGCCAGGAAGCAATTTCCATAGTACTGTGCCCTGAAAAAGGCAGAGGAGCAGCTGTTCTCTGGCAACACTAAGACTGGAGTTGTACATCTCAGTGCGTCAAGCCGTTGGAGGAACAGAGAAGAGGAGAAATGCTGTGGGGTGACGATGGCTGAGCCTGTCAGGGGAGGATGTGGGCAGCTGAAGTTGCTCTGGTAGCAAAGTGAGAGCCACAGATGCCTGTTCAGGCATCCTGCACTGCTCAGTAGGACTGCTTGCAGAGCCTAACGTGCTCTGCCCCACACACCAACTGAGCAAGGATAAGCATGAAGCAGGAACCCCTGCTTACCGCCTGAACATGCCCATGTTCAGTAGCTGGGTCATTACCGAGCCATCCACTGCACCAAGAAATTTTCCGATCTGCAAGCACAAGAAAGGGAAAAAAAAATGGCATAAGCTATCAAGAGTAAAATTTCCATGTCTAGAGTAAAATTTCTTTCCTGCTCCAGCTAACCTAGACTGTCTGGAGGCGCACTACACACCACACACGCTCTGTAAGGAGGCAGCACTTAGCTTTGTCCTTCAGCTGGCTAGGAGGACTTCCCTTACCATCGGCCCAGTCAGCAGTCCCCAGATCCCACTGGCATGCCTGGATTAAATGTGGACTTTGTGGTCTTCTGGTCCCATTTATGTTTTGATGTCAATGACCTCAAATATCTCAACCCCAGACCTGAGAACCACTGCGCTAGAGACTTCAAACAAACAGCAGTTCTGGCTTTCTTGATTACTAAATCACGACAAATCCATTCAAAAATGCTCAGAATCTGCCATGTCCACAGCTTTGTTTGCAAGCAAGAAAATAAAACACTCATAATAATAATAATGAAGAAATGAGCTGTCCTCTGTCTCCTCCTGGCTCATGGAGTTTGACATAACAAGTGGCTCCCATCTACGATGGAGCCATCCATGCAGTCTGGGGGGACATCTTACTTTCCCTCTTACTTTTCCTTTGATAGGCCCCTAGTTATTTAGAAAGCACTAGCAGATGACAGATGACTTCATTTTTTCAAGTGGGGCATTTCCAAAAACAAACAAACAAATCTTAAATAGATTTACCTAAGATCATATGATAATCATCTACATGGTTATGAATATCTTCCCAACAAGATTTAAAAGATGTTTCACTATACAAATGGGTATGTAACATCGACTCCCCTTTGAGCACTTGGATTTTAATCATCCCAGATGTCGCTGAAGGTGTCAAATAGCTTTTCTCACTCCTTGCTGTGACAAGGGCAGAGGGCCACTGCAGGACCACAGATGGGGCTCCCCCAAGAGTCCCTCTGCCATGTTTGTCCTTGTTCCCGGCTCTGGGCAGGTTTCCACATGTCCTGGCGATTTCAGAGGTTCACAGCACAAAATGTCACCTCTGATACCTTTTTTCTGTGGTCTGGCTGTTGATAAGCTTCAGGCAGAGATTACAGGAGCCCAAAGGATCTCCACAGGGCAGGGTTTGGAATGGGACAGGGGGGCTGCAGAGCGCCAATGAGCAGCATTCAGCTAGTGAGGCTGTGAAGCACAGACTACTGATTTAATGCTGCTGCTGTCTTGAATGCTCTTTGGGGTTTAAGAGTGTGGACACTCATGGTTCTGCTGGGAAACAAACGCAGTAACTTGAACAAGATAAAGAAGTCATCTGGGAAGGAAAAGTTGCAGTGAACCCTCAAGGTCAGAGGAGAAGATGATGACATTTCTGGTGCTTGCCCAAATGCCTCTCAGAGGCATGCGGATGATGTTTATCATTTACCCACGTTCACTATCCTGCCATGTTTCTGCTAGTCACATCTTTCAGAGACAAGCTTTTTGAAAAACCCTTTTTTCCTAAGATGCAGGACCCAGGTGGGTGATGCTGAAGGTGAAGAGTAGACGTGGTGCCTGTAAGGTGTAAATGTCTTTATCTATAGACAAGATAGGACTCAGTAAAGCACCTCTGAAAATGGGAGTCAGTGGACAAAACAGTGACTACAAACCCACGGTGAACGTACAGCAGGACCTGGCTTCTCAGAGTAGGAAGCCAATACATCTTTGCTGTATTTTCCTTCTTTATTTTTCAAGTTTTGTTTTATTTTTGGCAAAACAAGTTGTTGAACAGGGACCTTTACTGAAATAGTCACTGTGCCAGGTAGGTCACTGTCCTGACAGAAAAGAGGTTGATTTTTCCTTGCAGTGTGACCTCTTTATATCTGTCTGTATCACCCCCCGTTGCTACCATGGTGCAGATTCACTTTGCTTTGTGAGTCCCAGCAGTCCTCATTTTGGCTTCTTTGAAGTTACTGTGTATTGTCTGCTGGATTCACAATCTCACTTTTTTCTTTTGCCAGCCTATTATGACATGGTAACCAAGATGAGTCCAGATGGAAAATTATGGGACACACAAATTTTCATTGCCAAAATCCTGTTTTATTCCTCTTTTTTCTTTTCTGTCCCAGCTGCTTTGAGATGAATGACATTACCTCATGCTCCACTTTTAAACTACAACTTCTTGAACAGCCTCTTATGAGATACTCTGCTACAGGCTTTTTGAAAAACTGGAATACATTCTGCCATTCATTCTCCCCTATCTACTGTTTTGCCAACACTTTCAAAGAACTATAGCTGCTAAGACAGATTTTCTTCCATTACAGATGTACTGCTTGTCTCAATCACATCCACAGGAGAATAGGAAACAAAAGGATGGCATGACCAGTTCCTTCCTTATCATCACAAACTCCTGCCTTACCCAGGATGTGCTGTCCCCTCACCGCACACCTGAGTCACCACCACCAACCTGGCCACCCTTGTAACATGGTTGGGCTTCACTGGTGTTCAGTGAACACACCATGCACCCTCCCCTCCTTCTCTTGTGTACTCCTACCTCTGGAGGTCTTTTGGAAACGAGGATAAAGCCATTATTATCAACGAGGAAGCAATTCAGAACCTGCGGAAATGAAAGAGAAGTGACATCAGAGACAGTGCTGTGCTGGCTTCTGCAGAGTGAAGTGTGTGGGTTCAGCCCCGACACTACCATGCCTTGCCCCATCACACAGCTAACACAGGCTTTGGAGCACTGACTTCTCTCTGCTTCCCCTTTTTGAGGTGTTCAGCTTGTGACAGAGATGCTGTCTTACTACAGCTATATGTAGGGCTAGCACAGTTTGAACCACGTTTAAAGAGATGATACATCCTGTAGGCATTGACAGGATATTTGGAGGGTATCCCTCTTCTACTGTTTTCTATCTCCAGAATTCATATTTTTATAACCACTCATGAAATAACCCTCTCCTCACCACTGAGTACCTGTGCTGCTTTTATCATTCTTTTTTTGCAAAGCAGGAAATGGAGGCACGGAGCTCAGATGAAAATCTGCAGGTTTCATGAAAAAATCATGGTCCTAGATGAACACGGGAAGATAACTGTGGTGATTCCACTCTCCAGGGCACAATATGTTGTCCTCAATATGCCTGAGACGTGCAGAGCAGTGGCATAAGTGCAGAGGACTGTCCAGCACATGTCATGCTGCTAGCCTCTCTCTCTGGCAGGCTGATGACGCTAGTGGGACTGCCTTAGAAGGGATGGACTGGCTGGAGACCACATGTCCCTGGTGGGCTCAACTGGCATGGAATCATAGCATGGCCTAGCTTGGAACGGACCTTAAAGATCATCTAGCTCCAACCCCTTGCCGTGGGCAGGGCTGACACCTCACAGTTGATGTCACTACTAGGAGAATATCTAAGCTAGGGGAATATCTAAGCTGTCCTACCCTAGCTGTGCAACCTCTCGTGAGATGGCAGGCAGCACCTGATTTCTGGAGAGACAGAGAGCTCCAAGGCCATCAGTAGTTCCCATTAAAGATACAGAGACAGAAATCTGGGCAACTTACGTCGTCCTGACAGCTGAGTGGACAGGCACCATCGAAGGCACTGCACTGGAAAGGAAAAGCAGGAATTACATCACGGCATGATCTCATCTTCCAGCCTCCCCTTTGGGACTGCTAGGCACAAGGTCTCCACACCAGCATCCCATGAAACTCTGTGGGTCAGGTGGCATTTGGAACAAGACAAGAAGCACCCTCAGGCCGGTCTGTGGCTGTGTGCAGTCCCTGTGCTGTGCCTCCCCACTGGGCAATGCCCCCTTTGCTGCCCCAGCACACTCTCAGCAGAACCCTGCACCCAGAGCAGAGCCAGGGCTGGTAAGGGAAGGGGCAGCAGAGGCTGAGCCTCTGTGCTAGCAGAGGCTGCTGTGCGCTGGCAAGGAAACAGCACGCACTTCAGCATCTGCTGGGAAATACATGCCATGGTATTTTAGATCAGGATTATTCTCAGGCGGGGATTTTTTTGTTGTTGTTGCTGTTGGTTTCTTTATTCTCAGGACAGCTAATGATAAAATAGGATGTGAATGGTGGTTGTGTAGCCCCGGGCACCATCCATTTGTTTCATTTAGGACTTCTGTGTACCGGATTTGACATGTGTTTCACAACACTGAACCGGGTGGGGACACGAGGGGTTAAGTGGCGAGTTAACAAAGCCCTTCAGGTGCTTATTGATTCTGTAATTGTTTGGAGTTGGTGGTGGCTGCCTCTGTCTGTCTCTTTGTGTTATTTTTCAGCGCCATTCACGCTAGCAGCTGAGAAAAGAAAGCTGACACGGCATTGCCATTTCTGTACATGGGGTCCCCATCCTGCCAGAGGTCTTTCAGGGCCAGGGGAGGATGCTGACGTGTTGCAGCCTGCCTGCTCCCCTGTCCCCGCTGCCCTTTCCCTCTTCAAAGCCCTTATTATGCAGAAGCCCCAGCCTTTTTCTGGATGATTCTCAATACCAAGAAGCAAATTTCAAAGTACAACAAAGCCATTACTCTAAGGTAGGATATGTTTCTCATCCTGAGTTTAGCAGAACAAACTCACTATTTCCAGGTTTCCATCCCTCTGCTCAGTTTCGAGGGAGGCTCAGTGATGGTCACATTGTTTGCAGTACAGCACCAAGTGGCTCTCCGAGGCTGTGGGGAAGATGGCTTCACCCACAGATGCAAGCACAGCCTCACCACTGCCTTTACACAGCACAGCAGAGAAATACGGCCATAAGGAGCTAGCATGACCACCTGGGGGGTCACACTTGTGGCACATAGGCTGGGGCCATCTCCCCTGACTGCAGGCCCCAGAAAGTCATGACCCTCAGACCCCCTGCAGACCATGACCTGGCACCCAGTGTACTCAGCAATGCCAGCCAGTGCCTACTTACATCGGTGTCGTTGGGCTGGGGGCAGCCAGAGCAGCGCATCCAGGGCAGCAGGAGAGGAGAAACAGAGCTGTTAGTGCTGCCCCTGCCAGGCTGCAGCCACAGAAAGCCCGGCAGGGTTTTTCTTACAACCATGGTGTACAGGTGCTTGGCACACAAGCCTCCTTTCAGCTTCTGTCATAAGCACCCCTGTTCTCAATTAACACCTGAAATGGGCTTGTGCCCGTGTTTGTGTTTAAGCCACCTGGGCAGGGCCCGCAAGAGATGGGGTGCCTCTGCTTCCTGCTGCCCAGCCCCATGAGTACTCTCCCAGCCCGCTGTTTCCACAGCCCTCACCTTCTGGCTCTTCCCTGCTGACCACCAAGATCCATGTCCGCTGCTCACTGCTCCAGCCCCGGGTCTGTCCCCCCACCAAAAGGCAAAACCCATAGGGAAAGCCCCCGGTTCCTAGTAGGACGGTGTTTCCCCTCTCCTGCTCCTCAGGGGAGGACAGCTTCAGTAATTCCTCATGGTGCAGCAAGGGTTCAGAATTAGCACAACATGGAAAGTTTATCCCTGCAGCAAATCATTTGTATTTTGGCAAGCTTGTAGCATTTTGTTACCATCATCAAGATGATAAAAGAGGGCAGAACATTTTTTTTCCCCCATGTTCCTGAAATTTCAGATTTCCATGAGGTTTCTGAAAGGCGGGATGAGCAGAGACATATTTCCACAATTAAATGTCATATGCAGCAGAGCTAATGCTGGGCTGGGATGCTGACACCATCACCGTATTGTTTGTGGAGCAGACCCGGGGCTCAGGCAGCATTAGTGCTGTCAGAGGATTAGGGAAACGTGTGACTTCCAACTAATCTGCTTCCAAAATCTTTTAATACGAATTTCACTGCAGCCCTTATGAAAATGCCACTACTGCGCACGATGCACTGCAACCCTGGCCCAGCGGACCAAGAGCACTGCGTTGCCTGCATGCTCGGTGGTGCTCCTACCTGCTGCATGGCCATCCAGAACTTGCGTTGGAGTAACTCCAGCTGGATTTGCACGCCCACCGCTATGGGAATAGGGGAGGAGGAAAAGAGAAAGACAAAGTTAGGAGAGGAGGGGTAAACAGACTGCAGTTGAGAGTCAAGGCTTTAACAAGGTAGGGCCGAGGGGGACGCTGGCTGCTGCACTGAGGCACTGACACCTCCCTCCCGCTGAACACTGCCGACCTACAAACTGAGAACACCGCCACCGAAATAACATCCCCCCCAAAAAAAAAACCAACAGAGAGAGCCTGTGCGCTTTCATCTCTGTCCTTTGTGGGTTTGTCCAGCTGGAATGGACTGCTCTGATCCTCCCCGTCTCGTCTCCTCACAACCCAGTATCAATCAGCAAAAAGTAGGGCAGTGTGAGGAAGGGATGTGAACCTCCCCCTTCTCAGGGGGAAACAACAGTGATTGAAATTGCTTTTAAGCCACCTCAGAAGCACAAAACCACTAATGCCCCTTGATGAGAGCGTGTGGGGTAGTATTGCATTGTTACCCCAGCCCAGCCCAGGGCACGCTCCAAGAAGTGTGTGTTTCTTAATGAAGTGCGCCCTAATTTCTCAGCTTAATTGCTCTTCTATTCCCAGCACCATGTTCCTGAAGCAAGGCACAGCCCCACACTGGAAGAAGCCGGGCAGGGTCTCCCTGACAGAACAACACAGCTGTTCTGATGCTGAGATCTGATGCTCTCATTCAGATGGGTGTGAATTAAAACCAGAGTACTGCAGTGGTGATTTCCATGCAGCACGCACAAAGCCTGGCACCAGCTGGGGTCACAGCCATGTCATGGCAGCTCTGCCTTCTGTAGCAGTGTCAGAGCCCTTCCTGTCACAGTCCCACTGCTCGCACAGCTTGTGGAATCCCGTTCACGGGTATGCCCCTTACCCAGCCCTGCCTGCTGCAGAACAGCTCTGACTGCCAGTGACTAGGGGAAAAGAATCATTTCGTACAGCTGCCCTAAGCCCTAAGTCCCGTACTGCACAAACTAGACAAGACACAGCGCTCACTTGAGATTCCTCGTTATCTTTTAAAGCGTCTCAGGAAACAGCTATTCCCCTTATCATAGAGGATCACATCAGTGCCACCGAGCATTATCCAGGCCTTATAGTTTTTATGAGGCTGAAAGAGGAGTTGACACCAACACAGCTAACCTTGCATGGCACAGACAAACTGAGTGGCTCATGTCTTTGCCGGTGGGAACATCTATCCCCAAAGTGTTCTTCTGAGGAACCTCAGCCCCTGGTTGCCATCCCTGCCTCTGCCCAGCAGGCAGGAGCAGCACATCCTGAGCCTGGGCAGAGCTGCAGGGTCTGTCCCCTTCTAGACTTGCAGTCAGGTTGGCCTGTCTGCATAGCACCCATCAAAGGAAGCCATGGCGGAAGGACTGCCCCATGCTCCTGCTTGGTACTACCACTCCTCATCATCCCGGTGTGGATGGACAGCTCAGATGAGACGGAGAGGACTGGAACAAGACCCTCTTCTCACACTGAAGCATAGCTAAGGGCCCTTTTTGCTCTGGTTGCGGAGTGTGCTACGGGAGTGGAAGATCTGAGGCCATGAAATTGCGAATGGCCCTGTGTGCTGCACAGCAACAGCCGTGAAGTCCTTGGAGTGACCGTGGCAAATCATTTTATTCCAACCAATCTGCAAATAACCTGGGCGCCTCCAGTTTCCCAGCAATGAAACAAAACCCAGGGACAAGCCATGCTGCATGCTTGCATATCGAGCTGCTGCTACATCATGCTGAGGATCTACCTAGCAGCAGACAGCTTCCCACCTGCAGGCCCGGCCAGCACCCGCTGCTACCAGCTTCTTGGTTCAGTGCGGAGAGAACAGCCTCCCCTCCACCTACTCCTTCCTTCACCGAGCATGTCTGCCTCATTAGCTCATCCTCTGCCGTCTCTCGTTCTGTCTGCCTTCTCCAGCCTGTCTCTTTGATTATCCATATGCTGCTCTCATAAGGAGCTTTTCTCAAGTTTTAATTCTCTGGCCTGCCACATCACAAAGAGGCGCCACAAAGAGTTGCGAGATTACATCCTGGGGACCGCTTATCAAGATGTACCTTGCCATTCAGAGCCTGTTTTCATGGTGGCCGCTCTGATGCTTAAATAAAAACTGTGCTTCCAATGAAAGAATGTGCCTGGGCAGCCTTTATTTCCCACTGTATTCCCCGCTCCCTATATCTCTGAAATATTCCCATTCCCCACCTCCAGGCCAGCAGTGGAGCTGCCCCATTAGGGCTGAGAAAATCTGCTAAAAAATTTATTTAAAAAATAACTTCAAGACACATTGAAAATAGCAAAAAGCCAAAAGCACACAGAAGTGGATCAGCAAAGCCTGGCAAACATTAGCTGTTGGGGCTCTCAGCAAGAAGGGGTTGGCTTTGGCAGGATGGGTGTGGGAGCACAGTGGGACGCCTGGGACAGGCAGGGGCTTGGGTTTGGGTCCCTCCCATGCCCCTTCACCAGCAGGCTGTGGCATGGTGGGCAGGGGAAAGCACAACTTAGAATCATAGAATGAACCACAGAACAGCTTGGATTGGAAGGGACCTTGAGCCCATCCAGTCCCAGCCCCCTGCCACCTACTAGAAACGGAGTGCCATCCTGTCTGACCTGCACTCCCCACCACTCCCCCAACCCAGGGGAGCACACTGTGGGTGTCAGTGCTCCCCTCTTTCACCCCTCACTACAACCATTTTCTGTCCCCCTGTCAAGTTTTCCCTAGCCCCCTCGGGAAGCGGAGGCCGGGACGTGCTCCATCCCAGCACAGAGGGGTGACAGTGGCTGGGATGCACCCAGCCGTGCCTGGTGAAGTCTCTGTGCCATACACCCTGCCTTCTGTGGCACCGACGGAAGGGGGTCTCGCTCCAAGCCCCTTGGTGTCCCCCACACTGGGTGTCTCATCCCCATAGGATGCGCAGCCAACACAGCGGGGTGTCCCTTCGCCTGCCTTTCTCCCCGGCTCATTGTGATCAGCCATCACATCGAGAGGAGGCGGGGAAGAGGCAGCCCGGCTCAGAGCTCCTCTTGCAGCCTCTCGACTCGCATCAATCTGCCTCACCCTCAAGCTGGCACCTCCTTGCCCTTCTCAGCCCCTTGTACTGGGAGAGGGAAAGGAGCGAGGGGGCAGGAGGAAGATGGTGAGGCCGAAGGCGAGCGACAGCTCTTCCCCCAGGATAGGCTGAGAGAGATGGAAAGCCCTCGTGTCCCTTCCTCCAGCTGATCCGGATCGGACCCTGCCCACCGGCTGGGTGATGCCTCGGCACCACGGGTGCGCGTCCCCGTGCTGCCGGTGCCGATGTACCCCCAGCCCTGCGCTCAGCCTCTCTCGCTTCCCGCTCGCTCTCTCTCCCTCTATTTATTGCTCACAGGGGATTACAGCTCGTTCCCCACGCTGCCCGCTGAGCGCGCGGCTCCTCAGCCCCACGTGTGGTGCGGCCAGCTGGCCTGCTGGCCACCGAGCCCGTGCCAACTAGAGCCCTCCGAGCGATTGCTGGGCGACGAGGCACATTCTGCTGGATTTGCTTTGGGATTGCCCAGGGTGCGCTGGAAAAGCCCCGTGTCTCAGAGGAGCGTCCGTGCCTGTAAGTAGATCCGTCTCCTCGCCGCGCTTCCTCCCCAGCCCATGTGAGATCGGTGGGGCTGCCCCTTGGAACCAACCTCCCTGGGGAGGGCCACAGAGTCGTTAACGTGAGGCTGAAGGGAAGCGGTGCTGGTTTTAGCCCAGTTCAGCGCAGGCAGCTGGATGCACCTTCTCCCAGACCAGCACTGGGTAGGTGACAGGTCCAGCATTCAGCAAACATGCTTTGGGATGCTGTGCGTATGTGCGGGGACGTGTGTGTGTGCATGTACAGCTCCACAGGCAGAGCTCAGGGACATGCCTGCTGACACGAGGTGGAGGCTGCCCTACCACCAGCGTACCCGAAAATGAGTGCCAAGCTGTATCTAGCAGGCTGAGCCTGGAGAAAAGGGCAAAAATACAGCATGGGGGAACTTTACAGCCTTTCCCAGTGTTGCCTCCGAGGGCAGCTCTGCTTGGGAGGAAAGGGGGGAGAATTGAGTCTAAAATGAGCTGAAGCTCCCAACAGATTTTGCTTGTGGTGGGAAGAATATGTGTGAGTGGTAGCATGCACGTATGTGTGCATATGGATGCATAAACGGACACGTGCACACACATGGTGCACAGGGCATCCTGCCCCCTCCTCCCACAGCCTGCCCAGCACATTGCTGCCACCGCCTCTCACCCTAAGCAAGAGAGACGTGTGAGCTCAGGCCTCTGCTGTGCTGGACAGAGGCCATGGCCAAAGAACTATGCCTCAGGAGCACAATTTGTATCATCGGGGGGATCAAATGTGCTGGCCCCAGCACATCTCAGGTGCGGGCAAGTAGGATTCAAGATGCAGATCTGCTGGAGGATGGCAGGAGGAAGGAAGAGCTGTTGTGGCAGGAGTGAGGCACCACGCGGGGAAGGGAACCCTGGAAGATAGCCCTGGGAGGCTCAGAGGGACCTGTCACAGAGCAGGGGGTGTTCTGGCAGGGAGGAGGCGGGGTGCCGTTCTGCAATCACAGACCGTTTTTCTTCTGAGCTTTGTCACTTGGGCCCGTTTCAGGGGGAGGATCTCTCTCTAACTGCTGTGGGCAAACAACATTTGCGAGGGAATTATTCCACATGAGCAAAAGGCTTGAGGGAGTTGTCTCCCCATCAGACATCAGCGCAGGCTCTGTTGGCGTATCTTGTCCACTTGGAGGAATTATGGTAAATCCTCAGCAGAGGGGCAGTTTGCAAGGAGAAGGGGGAAGTCCTCTTACATAATTTTTATACTGGATTATGGCTTTACCCTTGCCTCCAGCAAAGTGAATGCCGCATGCTAGCAAGGTGCACTCAGCCCGGTTATCTCCAGCTCCCTGCCCCTCTTCTGGCTCTTCCAGCCCCAATGCAAAGGATTTGCCGAGCTCTCCAGAAGGCAGAAGTGTGACTCCAGCACAGCAGGAAGGGCAGCAGCAACAGAAGGCCACAAGGAGACCTGGAGCTGAGAGTGGGGCAGCACAGGGACAGGCTCAAGGCTGGTGGCAGGGTATTTCTGGGCAGGTCTGCAGTGACTGATCTGTACCCGCCTGTTGCTGATTGAGTTTCCCTCACTTGCCATGTTTGGTTACAAGCAGCTGCTCACAGTGCTTGACATCTGTCCCAGTCTTGGGTGGCTCAAGCAGTAATTCAGATGACCATACTGGGATGCTCCTGGCAGCTGGGTAATGCTCCTAAGTGCCACACCACCACACGTGCTCTGGCTGCCAGTGGGAAGGAACTGGGGTTAGTGTCCCAGGTTGCTCCTGTCCTTGCTGCAAGAAACACCTCCCATCACACACCTGATTCCTGCTGTGGCTGTATTGAAGTGCTGGCTAGCAAGAATGCTCCGTGTGTCTTAGGGGATGCTAAAACCAAGATGCATTTCCATATACAGTTCAAATGCATGTTGTATAGACCAAAGGGAAGGCTGCTTCACCTGCGAGCTGTGGGTTTACATGAAATCTAGCTTTATTCACATTGCTAAAACAAGCACTTGAAAGCTAGGAGATGTCAGTGTTCGGAGCAGCATGTTGTCTGTGCTGGGCTGCAGTACCATCTCCCTGCATGCTCACAAGGCTGCCTCCCTCCAGAGCTGCACCCATGGTGCTTGAGGAGGGAAGCAGGAGACTTATTTTTTTGGTACAGCTAAGCATGTGCCTCTTTTGTTTGTTTACTGCCTGACATCCCAGCCTTTCAGGCAATACATCATCATGCATTGTCATGTGGTGTTCTGAAGACTTTCTCTGCTGTAGCTGCCTCACTGACAGAGATAGAGAATTTAAGCTGTTGATGAGGCATGAGAGTGTTTATTTGCTTGCTGTCGAAAGGGAGACGGACATTTCCCCTTAGCTAGGCAGGGAAGGAGCAGCAGGTGCAGGACTGGATCCTGGGGCGTCTTGGCTCCCAGTGCCACTAATTCCTTCAGACTGTACCAGTTTGCTGGCTACGCTGCCAGCATTTTGGAAAACAGCTATGTGAGTATTCAGCAGTTCTGCAAAATGGCCCCTAGGGTCTCTTGTGGGGTACCCACAAAATTATGAATGTACAGATTGTGGCCAGTTGCCAAAACTGCAGTTTAATATCTTGAGCTGTCCATATAAAAATAGCTTTATTTATTACAACATCTTCATTATTAGCCTGAGTATCATGTGTTGTTTGCACTGAGTTTGGCACGGAGCCCTGTGAAAAAAAAGGAAGAGTACCTGCTGGGGTGGGCAAAGGCTATGTTGTGATGCATATTTGTATGGATGGCTGAATTAAGGCTGTGCAGATAATTAACTCATTTAAGTACTGGCTTTGCAAACCATGTGGCATATTCTTTCATATAGCCTTTTTTTTTTTTTTTTTTAATGGAAGTAAGTTTCTTGACTTTTTTATCAATCGGAAAACAAGACATATATAGTGGTATTTATACAGTGAATCATAGAATGATAGAATCATTCAGGCTATAAAAGACCTCTAATCGCATCTAGTGCAACCGCCAGCCCACTGACCACATCACTCAGTGCCACATCCACACGGCTCTCGAATGCCTCCAGGGACAGTGACTCCACCACCTCCCTGGGCAGCCTGTGCCAATGCAGCACCACTCTTTCTGAGAAGAAATTCTTCCTAATATCCAACCTGAACCTCCTCTGGAACAACTTCAGGCCATTCCCTCTTGTCCTATCACTGTTAACTGGGAGAAGAGGCTGACCCCCACTTCACCATAACGTTGTTTTGGGGATTTGTAGAGAGAAGTGCCTCACAGCCATCACAGGACAGCCTGAGACCTAAATTCACACCGGGGCCATCCAAGCCTGAACTGCAGGCAAAGGCTGCAGCCTGAGGTCAGGCTCCGCTGCCATGCCCATCCTTTCAGCAAGGAAGTTGGGAAGCTCCCTTTGGCCACTCCACAAAGCTGAGGTTTTGCTGTGAGGTGCCCATGTGAGGACAGAGGGTCTGAGGTGGGCTCTGCTCTACATCCAATGATTTGGATGGGATGTGAATGTTGCCATGCCCATATCTGTTCTGTAGCTGCAGATCCTCCAGAAAACTAAACTCACCTCAGATCTGAGACATCCTCCAGCCCCAGCAGGCCATGCAGCATGGGGCTGTGCTGTGTGTGCAGGCCCACATGCATATAAGGAGGTGGAGCTCTGGGTTCTGATAGCTGTCACCATGTCTTCTTGAGCTGTGGGCAATGTTCCCACCTTGTAAAGAGCGTAAGCATGTCCCAGTGATCCTCAAGTATCCTCAGACCCCGTGCAGTTTGTGATGACTTTACAGGGACATCCCTCCTGGATGCTCTGGGAGGATGATAGGGGATGATGGGGAAGAAGAGTTCCAGGCCACTCTAACAGGCAACACCACAGTACTGGGGCCACAGTAGCAACCAAGTGAAACAGATCCATCCAACTCACTAAGGCAGAAAAAGAAATCAGCAAAATGTCTCCTTCAGAGTTCAGTATAAACGCATCATGTGTGAACAATGAGAGCCAGCCGTTCCTTGGGAGGTTTGCCAGGAGCTGTGTGTGTGCTGGGTCGCTGATCTCCTTACTGTAAGAGCAGAGAGGATTTTTACTGCTGGCATCTCATGCTCTGCCCCACCACTGATCATCATGCCTGGATGATCCCTGCCCCTAGGAATACTCCAGGGGCACGAGCTTGTGAAGTGAGACAGCAGTGAACTCCTTCCCTCACCCCACTATGTTTGCTGTCCCCTCTCCCTCCTCCCGCTCCAACCATCGAGCAGGAAGCTACTGTCCTTGCAGCTGATGGACTGACTCTGAAGGACTGCAGCCAGGGACATGCAGACAGGGTGCTATGGGAGGAAAAGCGGGAGTGACACCCAGAAGCTTGGGTGGCAGCAATCCTCCAGCACTCTGGCTTCTTCACCATGCGGTATCTCAGCTCCCAGAAGCAAAAGTAGTGAGCCAAGCACTAGGAAGGCTAGTGAGCTTGGGGCCTGACCAATTTCAGAATGCAGACTATGAAAAAAGGCAAAAGCAGCTCCTGGGCTACTGCAGATAAGAGTGGTTGCAGATAAGGAGGTGTGGGACGCTCTGTATGTATGGCATCACCCAGGCTTGCCGAACCTCATCTGACTGTACTAACTGGGAAGCACAGGTAGAAAGGCTTACGACTGAAGTACCTTAGTCCAGATAAGATGTAACAGGTTTCTTGGAACTGATCTGGAAGCCCTCTGACTTGGCTGTCTGGCTGTACTATTTGACAGATGTCCATCTGACCAGTGACAGAACTGTGAATGGTTGATAATGAAACTTGCATTTTCCTATCTGGCTGCTAAATTGATGCACCTCCATTTTGTACTCTGAGCATGTAAATACATCTTTCACCTCAGACAGGCTAGCACCTTCCCTGGTACAGACTCACTGCATCCTTTGCCCCTAGTGAGAGACCTAAGGAAAGGACTGGGTCGTATTGAGATTTCTGAGCCCCCTGAGAATCCTTCTCAAACACGGGCCCATACTCTTTTTCTTGAACACAAGTGGAATGAAACCAAGAAAGGATTAATTTCAATTTCAGAGTACCATCCGAGTGAGAAACGTGGAAGGTATCTGTGTGTGGGGTGGGGTGGGGAGGGAGATGAGCAGCACAGCACTGGGATTCTCCCACTGAGCCGCCTTCTCTCCTGGAGGCTCTCTGTGGGGTAAGCCACCCACCCACCACCCATCCTCAGGCTTGGCAGGAAGGGAGTGCAGTGCTCTAAATGCCAGCAAGCTGAAGGACACCTGCGAGGTACAGAAATGGAACCGGGAGCCAAACTGGGCCTCCCTCCGATCTGCTGAGCTGGGAGAGGCTGCAGTCCTTCTGCCAAGGGCTGAGTGGGAGGATTAGGGGTCTGAGCTATTACTGACCACGGGATTAACCCCTGCAGGAAATTAAAGTTGTAGAGAACGCTCTTCACAGCTGAGAGAAAAACTGGGATCTGGATTAGAACTGGCAGAGCTGGTGACAAGCCACCACCCACAGCCAACTGTTCCCAGCTGGATCAGAAAATGTTATCTCAGTCTTCAGGCAGAACCCCCTTCCACATCTCACTTGGTTATCAATTTTTGCCAACAGTGTGAGAAGAACAAAAAACATGGCTTTAAAGCAAAAAAAAAAAAAAAGAAAGAGGAGGAAACTGGTTAGCCAGCTCACGTGTCTCTCTGCTGAGCCCCTCTCCCACTCCTCACCCGCTTCCCTGCTCATCGCCCGCGCTCTGCTGAAGGAAGCATGCACGTGGTCTGTCGCGTTCAGAGAAGACGCTGGCACACACATGGCTGGATTTCTTCCTGCCAGCTGCCCCCTCAGCTCTCCTCCTGCTGCTGCTCCGGGCCTCCTCCATATGCCACACTCTTGCTGTGCTGGGACTTTCCTGTCACTCTTGTGTTGGATATCCCGGTCTCCCCACCTGCTTCCACAGACTCCCAAGGAATTCCACTTCTTCACCGCAATCTGGATCTTCCCCACTGGTGCTGCCCCCTGGCTCCTCTCGGGATGCTCTGTGCTTTCTCAGAGGGTTCAGTGAGGCTTGGTGCCCTGGGTCCAGCCCCTCTGACCCTTCCCAGTCTCTTCATTGTGCATTGATCAGGAAGACTTTGGATGCAAATAATGTCTCCTGGTTAAGGTATGGGACGAGGAATCAAGACACCTGGCTCCTCTCCTGATTCTGGCACAGGCCTGTTGGATAACTGTGGGAAAGCCCCATCAAAACTCCTTTATTCTATGTAACTTTGATAAGCCCCATACATTTCTGCAGTGCAGAGGAGCATTCACAAGCCCATGCAATTCTGAGCAATCACTGCACTCAGCAGCTTTGAAAATCTTGAGCTGGGAATTGATGCGGGCCCATGACAAAGTACCAAGATCTGGGCAGCTGAAACTCCAACAGCCAAATTCAGCAGCCATTGTAACCTCTAAGATGGCTTTCCCCTCCATAAGATGGGAAAAAAGCTGGCCTTCCTTGGCAGCCTTTGGGGAGGAAATGTTTGTTTAACACCAATCACATTTGCATTTCAGACGTGCCTACACACTGTCATCTCAAAGATCAGAAGATCTCTGACCTCATCACATCCCAGTGAATAGGGTGAGGTTTATTCACACTAAGTCAGGAATGTGGCAGATTCCCTTACAACACTGAGTGGGTTTTGCATGCTTTCTACTTACTTTACAGCTTTCTGTATGAGGTGTTTTGCTTTGCTGTGATCGATTGCTGCAAGTCAGATGGCACCGTTTCTTGTGCAGCTGGGTTTCTAGTGTGAATTTAAAATGTGCTTTCCATCGATTGTGACAGCACAACACTAATGAATCCTGAACGCTTGTGTTAATAAATCAGCAAGTGTTGGAAATGAAGCCCCCAGCTATTTAGCTTATAGGCGCACTGGGGCAGTGACACACTGTATGTTTCTGTAGTGGTGCTGAGCTTGGCTGCCAAGTCTGGGTGCTTTTGCAATCCAAATAAACAATAAATGAGGAGCTGCTGCTGAGACAATGGGTTTCAGTGTGAACTCACTGCTGAACTGACCCAGGTCTGTTGAGGGATCAAGAATGGCCATCATATACAGTGCATCCTAAACTCACTTGTGGTACTGCGGAAGAGTACAGCTCCCCACTAGGACTCCTCAGCCAGGTTGCTTAATGAACTTTCAGTTGCTGCAATCAGATGACATGGCTGATGTGTCTCCCTTCCTTCTGTGTACAAACTCTCATCCTCCAAGTGCTGATGGAGGAGGAGACACAGGACAGCATGCTTTAATCATTGGGCTCTAGGGTACCACTGTTCCCCTTCGTTATGGACAACGGTAATAAAACACGAAACCTAAAAGCAACAGGAAAAGGGGAGGGGGGGAGATAATCTTCTTTAAGTGTCCCCCATGCCCTCCCTTGCCCTGCTGCTTTTCTGATAAAGGCTAAAGCAATTCAGCACTGGGAAGGGACTTTGCCATCACTCATCAGGGAAAGCGTGGGGGAGGGATGAACGTCTGCTTGCACTCTGGTAATTTATCACTGGCATCTGTTGTAGCCTCTGTTACCTACCCTTTTATAATATAGGTCACCCACATGCCCTGCCAGTGCTAGTAAGCCAGTCTGTTAGGGGAGTCTGATCCCCGAGCCATAGTCCAAGCTTGGGTTAGTACAAAGGATGGGGAGGTAGAATCAGAGACAGAGGCTGTGGGTCTTTCTTGTGACCGTGGTTCATCCTAGTGACATGCTGGGACAACTACTTGTCTCTATAGCCTCCATGCCCCTGCAGGAAGATGGGATAATTCTGTCCACCTACCTACTGGCTCTGGCCACAGCTTTGTTTCTGGGGTTCATTAAGTACAAAATAACAGCAACAATACCTACTATCATGCTAAAAGTCATTCATGAAGCTGAATTGGGAAGAAACTAAAGCAGTATCTGGATGCAGTCAACAGAAGCCCTCTTCACCATCACAACATGCTCCTTAGGATCCTGCTTAGCAAAGCCAAGGCTTTGGAGTGATACTGCAAACATGACTGGTATCTGGGCAGGGAGAAGGAAGCACCAGACAGTGACAGCTCCTGCTGTACCTTTTATGCCCTGGCAAGCACTGGAGAGTCATTACAAATGTCCCCAGCATCCCCCCAGCAGTAAAGTTCCCTGGTTAAGCTAATTAGGGGAATCCTCATTAGAGTCCTCTGGGAAGCCTGACAGCAGGCCAAATGTCCAAGTGGCACTTCAGCTCAGTGTATTTTTGGCCTCTGGAGCCCACGGCAAGAAATGGATGATTTCATCCTGCTGCTTTGAGCTGAAACTAAAAAAAGTTGCGCTTTACTCTCCTGTACCAAATGGCAAGAAGCAAAGGTCATCAGCCCTGCAGGCTCCGCTGTTCATTCCTCCAGAATCTGGAGAAGTGATTCAGCTCCAAGCATGTGGAAGGAAGCTCTGGACACTGTGTCCCATGGAGCAGAGGGGAATTGGCTGACAGGTTGTTCTAGGGTGAAGGGCTCATCTAGTAATCCTGGGAGAAAGATTAACGTTGGGGTTGTAGAGCCTTTGGGTATCTTCAGAGCGTTTGGAGCTGCAGCTGTGTGTGTACCGTCACTAAGCTTCCAGTCAGTCCTGCATCAGCTCAGAATGGATGGCACTGTGCCTCTCCTCATGGGCTGGGGCACTCCTGGGTCTGGCATAGTCCTCACTGCTGGTTAAGTCCATGGCTATAAGGCTGAGAGCAACCAGACAGCTCTGGTGATGCCCTGGGGAGCCCTGAGGTGCGGGCAGGTCCCAGCCTGTTCCGGGACTGCGAAGTTCCCAGTGCTGCATTTACCATAGACATGTGACTTCAAAGGAGAAATGCAGAAGCTCATTGGCCCTCTCAGTTCGGCACTCAGGAACCCCTACCTATTCCAAATCTCATGCTCTGCCCCCTGAACAGATGCTATGCTGGGAGAAGTAGGCAGTTTCGTGCAAGACACAGATGACATGAATACGGGTCGCAGAAGAGTACATGTGCAAGCCCAACTCTATGGACATATTTGTAAATGCAAGTTAGATTAGAAACTATGTCTGCATATGCATATGATGGCATTTGCTTTTAAATCTTAGAAATGTGTATGAATGCACAAAGGCGTGGATGTTATCTGTAGGGCAGGGAGTACTGTGTTTATGTGACATGCTTTGAAAATAATCACGGGTTTATCGAGGTACCTCCATCTTTGTGCATGTTGCAGCACAGGAGACAGCATTAAAGCCTGAACAGGTGTTAATCACTATGCACTGCAATAAATTCTAAACATAGGGAGAGGGCTTATTTATACACTGCTGCTCCTCCCACCCTGCACTCGGTGCTCGAGCCCTGGCACTGTCTCATAGGAAGAGGCACCTGTGAGATACCAGGGATGGGTGTGGGAGCTGGACATTGCCACCCAGAGCAGAAGGGACCAGGGGTACAAACCCCGACTCCGTCGCCAATCTCGGGTATGCAGTGCTGCTATCAGCCCCTCGGCATTGCCTGGGGTCGGCGTGGTGGAATGGAGCAGCAGGCGGGGGGAAACCCCAGCCCTGGGATGGAGAGGGGGCCTGGGCTGAGGGGGATCACGGTGTCATGAAGCACCCAAGCAAGCTGGTTTTGTTGGTTTTTTTCCCCAAAGCTTAGCCCCCCTGCTTGGAGCTAAGCCAGCTGATACAGATGGGGTGTTACAAAACAGAGCCAAAAGGCAAGAGCGCAAGGAACAGAGCTATCTATAACCCAGACAAAGTTAGATGGAGTGAAGGTGGAGAAGAGGGAAAGACAGAGCGTGGCAGGCAGCCCCTGAACGATGCTGAAAGCAAGGACGCGATCAGTCGGCAACAGGATTTGGAAGTGAGCGGCTCCCACTATCCGGCAGCCAGATAAGGCTCTGTGGCTGTCAGCTTAACTCTGCCGTTTATTCCTGTGCTGTAGGGAGTTAAATAGAGCACACGGAAAGCCTGCTGCCGGGAGTGAAAGTCACAGAGGGAGAGGGAAGGAAGCGGCAGCATCCGTGCGGTGCCCAGGGAGCCAGGTGCAAGTGGCTGTGGGCAGAGCCCCTCCAGGTAAGTGCTGGCGGCTTTTCATCCTCCTCACTGCTCCCAGAGACGGGAGGCTTCGGGGTGGCATTCAGGACACAGCCATCGGCATGGGGGAGGCTGGAATTCTCCTTGTTGAGGCTTCTCCTCCAGCAGGGATTGCAGGAAGGCAACCCTGGCTCCGTGGGGTGCTGGGGGGCTGTGGTGGGCTGGAGTGGGTTGGTTTTGGTGCTGCGAGAGGTCTGCATCTAGCTGGCGTATTCGGTAAACGAGCGGAACAGCCTTGCAACATGCATGAGACCAAGCACTGAGCCTGCTTGTCTTTCTCAGCAAGATGCTGATTTAAATGTTTCCCGGTGGTTTACACTCCTGTCCAGAATAAATCCATCACGGGAGCCTGAGGGAAGGCACGTGCATGGGGAGAGTGTCCCGGAGGGAGTACAGCGCCCAGCTGAAATATGGCCATGGAGGCTGTCAGAGCCTCTCAGGGGCACAGGGGGTGGTTTGCTCTGTGCTCTGGTAGAAATGCACCCATTTGAGTGCTGTTGCAACTGCGGGGGGCACGTCAGAGAGCACCTGGGGTCGGGGGGGTCTGCAGTGTTCCCCTTGTTCCTGCCCGCAGCTATCCAAGAGGGAAGCAGGAGGGAAGGGGGGACCTGTTGTCAGTCACTATTGTCAGGGGAGAGTTTATGGTCTTTGGGTTTCTAATTAGACTGAGCATTTTTCCTTCTTCTAATTAAGCCGTAATTCCTCTCTTTTCAACACTCCCACTCAGTCTCCCCCGCCCCAGGCCCTCCCTTCCACTCGGAGGCTCCTCAGCTCCCGCAGTCGCTGCAGTGAGATCCCCACGCTGCCCAGCCCTGCTCTAGGCACCACATCCATTTTACCTTGAAACAGAAAGGACGCGCTGGTGGGGAAGACGGGGGGGGGNGTGCAACCGCCAGCCCACTGACCACATCACTCAGTGCCACATCCACACGGCTCTCGAATGCCTCCAGGGACAGTGACTCCACCACCTCCCTGGGCAGCCTGTGCCAATGCAGCACCACTCTTTCTGAGAAGAAATTCTTCCTAATATCCAACCTGAACCTCCTCTGGAACAACTTCAGGCCATTCCCTCTTGTCCTATCACTGTTAACTGGGAGAAGAGGCTGACCCCCACTTCACCATAACGTTGTTTTGTGGATTTGTAGAGAGAATTGCCTCACAGCCATCACAGGACAGCCTGAGACCTAAATTCACACCGGGGCCATCCAAGCCTGAACTGCAGGCAAAGGCTGCAGCCTGAGGTCAGGCTCCGCTGCCATGCCCATCCTTTCAGCTAGGAAGTTGGGAAGCTCCCTTTGGCCACTCCACAAAGCTGAGGTTTTGCTGTGAGGTGCCCATGTGAGGACAGAGGGTCTGAGGTGGGCTCTGCTCTTCATCCAATGATTTGGATGGGATGTGAATGTTGCCATGCCCATATCTGTTCTGTAGCTGCAGATCCTCCAGAAAACTAAACTCACCTCAGATCTGAGACATCCTCCAGCCCCAGCAGGCCNAGAGGGGGGGGGGGGGAGAAGCTGCTTGGCTGCCGCTCGGCGGCTCCGTGAGCCCAAGCGTGCGCTGGAGATGCACAGGTGGCTGCAGCCAGCACGGCGGGGAGCTGTCCTGGCAGAGTCGCCTCAGCCATGCATCAGGATGACCTTGAATGTTGGGCTCACGGAGCTGCCGCAGCAGGCTGCTCGAGCACAGGCTTGTCTCTTTGGCACCTATGAGAATCAGGCCTTATTTCTGTAGTGCGAGGGGAAAGGTGAATTCTTGTCACGCTCTCATCGTGCTGTGCCTCCTGCAACATCCTCCATCTCTCCTTTGAAATGGGGCTGGTGCCCGAAAGGCAAAACTCTAGCTGGGGAGGGGAAAGGGGAGCAGTGAGTCCAGGAGTCCAGCCCTACGTCCTGTGGCCAGGAACCGAATGCCCTCCACTCTGCTCTGCTCTCCCCACCAGGAGCGGGTGGGCAGGCTTGGAGGTCACTCCGCACCCTGGGGCCGAGCGCCGGGCTGACCGGTGGATGTGAAGGCGCACTGGAGAGGACAAAGATGCTGCCTATGAGTGCCAGCCACCGGTGGAGGAGCAGGTCCCTCATGAGGTGGCAGGAGGCTTGCCGTAAGTAATGCCTACTCAGGTACTCAGTACAGTGATCCTCTTTGTCAAGGGAGAGGGAAGAAAATAGGTCGCAGCAGGGTTAAGAATAGGGGAGAGGGACAGCTAAGAATGGAGATGTTTGAACTAATTCCTGATTCCTTTAGAGGCCAGGCTAGCTGGGAGGGAGAGTGAGACTCTAAAGCTGAAGATGGGCTTAAAGTGGGACAGTGTGTGATGATTGCTTCTGAATTCCAGTGGGCCTGACAGGTGAGAAACAGCGAGACAGATACCACCGCACACAGATCCACCCGAACTCCACTCCAGATCCACTCCTCAGATCAGCATCCTGTAAGCTGCAGCCTCCTAGCTGTGGCAGGGCTTTGTATGTAGGCTGCTGAGCACGGCTCCCAGCTCCCCGTGGCAGAAGTCATGACAGAATTTAGAAGGGAATAGAGGATGCAAATGCAGAATTCTCCTACTGGGCACTGCCAGATGCAGTGAAAATCAAAGAATAAATAAAGAAAATATCTTTCAAATTGAATTGTAAAAGTTCAGCATCTGCATCTTCCCAGTGGACAGAGGCATCTGCTGCAGCATCCCTGAGTGCAGAGCAGAACTGTCAGAGTGATGTGGGGCTTCAGAGGGTATTCCTGTGTTGCAGAGAAGCTCCTGGGGACATTAGGGAGTGCCTATCACTGCTGCATGCCCAGGCCTGTGGTTTTCCTCATGCCTGCCCTCCTGATTGAATTTGGGGCAGCCACTGTAAGAAGCTGAGGGAATTATTTCCTTCTCCAAAAAACAGGCATTTTTGTAATCCATCCTCACAGACTAGAATGCCGTATGAATTATTTACAATGAATACTACTGAATCTTGACTTAATCTGATATTCCTGGATCAGCTTTCTGCCACCTACACGAGTCACCAAACACCTCACAAAGTAACTTCATCTTCACCTTACACAAAAACACATGCTGCTCATCCTACTGCAGGGCTGGAAGAGAGTTTCAGGTTCTGCCTACTGCTTCCCTCTCTTCTCTGTAAAGCTGCATTGTAGCCACTGAGATGAATTTCTTGGTCTCTGCTCACATCTTAGTGGAGGCATCCCTTGCAAGGACTGAAAATGAAATCAGACTTTCTCCTCTCTATGATTTTAGTACAATGATGTTTCCAAGGAAATGGTGAAACCAGGCTGAGCGGTACATTTGATGCAACAGAAGGAAGGGATGCCATCCAAAGAGACGTGGACAGGTTTGAAAAGTGAGCCCACCTGAGGGTTCTGGTGGATGAAAAGCTGGACATGAGCCAGCAGTGTGTACTTACAGCCTGGAAGGCCAACAGTATCCTGGGCTGCATCAACAGAGGGGTGGCCAGCAGGGAATGGGAGGGATTGTCCCCCTCAGCTCTGCCCTCATGAGGCCCCACCTGCAGTACTGCATCCAGGCCTGCAGCCTCCAGCACAAAAAAGACATGGAGCTGATGGGTCCAGAGGAGGGCCATGAAGATGATCAGAGGGCTGGAACACCTCTCCTATGAAGAAAAGTTGAAGGAGTTGGGCTTTTTTAGCAAATTGAAGAAGAGAAGGCTCCAGGGAAACCTCACTGTGGCCTTCTAGTACTTGAAGGAAGGGAGACCGACTTTTTATACTGTCTGATAGTGATAGGACAAGTGGGAAGGGTTTTAAACTAAAAGAGGGAAAATTTGGATTAGATATTAGGAGGAAATTGTTTACTCAGAGGGCAGTGAGGCCTGGCACAGGCTGCCCAGAGAAACTGTGGTACCCCATCCCTGGAGGCACTCAGGGCCAGGTTGGATTGGGCCCTGGCAGCCTGAGCTGCTGGGTGGCAGCCCTGCCCACAGCCGGAGTGTTGGAACAAAGCAGAATATGGATAATAACAGCAATTTTTGGCACATCCTATATGGCTGCAGAAACTTGGCATAAGTGCATTTCCTGAACAACCACAGTCAGCTGCCTGAGACTACCCACCACTGGCAGCACCCCACAGGCAAGCAGTTGGGGGCCAGTGGTGGGTAGTTGTTTGGGGAGATAAGCCCCAAACAGAAGGCTACCTGTATAGCATTACATAGTCTGGTCTTGCCTTTCTCAGTATACAAAGAAGCTAAGTGTTATCGCATCATCACAGCTATCAATCTATTATTAATAGTGTACTTTTGTTAAGCATCCAGGAGAATACAGGGTCACTCGAGTGACTCATGGCTCTCTCCCTTCCTCACTCTAGTTCTCATTCTTTTAATTCTCTTCCTACAACAAGAGAGCGATGTATTCTGAATGGAATTAAATATCACCCAGCCAGGCCGTACCCGCACTGTACCAGTTCACAGGCTATGATCTGCTTTCATGTCTATATCTGCCGTTGACCCCAACCATTGCATGACAAGAAAGCACAGAGGACCTCAGGGTAAAGATCTCGCCTATATCTCACTGTAATGTTCTATAATTATCATTAAAAGAGCAGGCTGGCATGGCTTGGGATGATGTACACCTGAGATCTCAATTGTAGAGCAGAAAGAAAAATTCTTGAAGGAATAGTAAAAAGATGGATTTAAAAAAAAAAAGAGATAAGAGAGATTCTCTCTGAACGCTTATCCCTTGGTCCTTAATAGTTATATAGCTTAGCATCCAAACTGTGCATTTCTCCTTAGGCTGTCAGTCCAAAAATATGCCAATTCTCACAAGGATCACCAGGAATACAAAAAGAACTGACACAGGATGACAGGACTCAAGTATGAAGGCAGCATTACTGATAGAAGCCAAGCTGATATAAAAAATGGGCAATGGGGGCTGACTAAACTCCAGAAACAGTGGCATGAGGGAAGAGAGGAGAAGCACACCTGTCCACAGACCTGTCCCAGCCAGAGCTTCTCCTCAACCTGGGTGTCCACCAACTACTCCTCCTGTGACAGTCTTTTCAGAATTCCCCTTGGGACAAAAAATAAAATGCTTGCTGGTTGTTTGATGAAAAAGAGGGAACGTAGGCAGGGCATAGTTTTCAACCCATGAAGGAATAACAAGACAACAAATGCATTCATTTTTGCTACCATTCATTGCTAAAGACTACCAGGCTCAAGTGACTTCTCTGAAGCAAAGTGATAGGGCATGATGCAGAGACAAACTTATTTCAGTTTTAGTCAAATGCTCAAACTCATCACCTTAAAAAAAGTGAGGGAGCTGAATTTGCTTCCCACACTGAAGCAATTAATCTCAACTCCACAAAAGGAATTGGGATGAAGGATGCAAATGTTTTACACAGTCTGCTTAAACATAACTCCCACTCCTCTAACGACAGGAGGCACAAAGCTTGCTTTCCTGTTGCTGATGCTTCCTTGTCACAGAAATGAGAGTTTTAAAAGCCACTGGCTCCCAGGAAGGGGTGACAACTACAGCCCTGACACTTCTCACAGGATCTGAATCCATTACTGGAACAGTGATCCAGAACAGCTCTAAAAAATGCTGTCTTGTGACATATCCAATCTTACCTTTGAGTAGAAAGAGAGTGTGTGCTAACCCTTTTTTCTAACACCCTTTCTTCAATTACAAGACTGGAATTTGTTCCTCATCTCTCCTTTGCTATGGGTAATTTTGGTTAGAGAAGATGCTTGTGGGGCTGTTGCTGTGGGATTCAGAAACTATTTTGAGAGCAGTGGCACATACAAAGTGCCTGGTGGCTTAGCGTCTCACTGTTACTAGCTAATAGCTTTCTTTGGTCATCCCTTTGTAAGTTAATCTAATTCATAAGAAAGTCTTTTTCCACAAGGCCCGCACAATATGCTGTAGATACAGAGAGCAAATGATAATCTGATTTAGAGACTAACTTGAACTTCAGTCTGATGTCACAAAGATCGTGACCCAAACTGAGATGTAGGTTGTTTTGTTTTGATTTTCCTTAAAAGCTTTTCATTAGCATGATTGCTTCTTTAAAAAATAGAGCTTCTTAAATATATTCCACTGACATCCCTTTCTCAGCTGTGACATTTTGAAATAGCTGTCCTTTATCAGAGGTAACCTCTCCTACAGCTCTCTGCTCCATTCTCTTCTGACTTCTCTGGCAGCAAAGTCATCCGGGATCACTGGGGATTGGACTTGATGATCTCCAGAGATCCCTTCCAACCCTAAAGTTCTGTGACACAATGTCCTGTGAAACTGGAAGGATATTTATTTGCTTGCTAATTAAAAAAAGGCTCATGAGAAACTCATGCTAGCAGGGTGCAGGCCAGCAGTAGGAGGATCTGTCTGTGAGGAAGCTCCTTTTCCTTGGGGCACTGTGGCAAGGAATACTCCTGTGAGGGCCATACTGCGGCTGTAGCTGTGTGCAGAGTGGTGCTGGCTGAGGATGGGAAAGCACTGTTCTAACACATGCATTTTCTCTTCCCTCTCCCCTGCTCTCCACCTGCCAGTGCTTGGCTGCTGGCTGTCGCTGTGTGCTGCAGAGTCCTTCTTTGCCTGCCCTTCCTCCTGCAAGTGTAACAGCGGTATCCTGGAAGTGGACTGTAGTGGCTTGGGCCTCTCTTCCATCCCCTCAGACATTCCCACAAACACCAGGACCTTCCTCTTTCTCAACAACAAACTCAGCATCCTGCCGGGACCAGTGTTTTCCAATCTCTCTGCCCTGCAGAGGCTGGATCTATCCAACAACTTCTTGGATCAGCTCCCACAGAACATCTTCAGCGACCTGGGGAACCTCACAGAGCTCCAGCTGAGGAACAACAGCATTCGGGCCTTGGACAAGGACCTTCTCCAGCACACGGCCCTGCTGCGCCAGCTGGATCTCTCCATCAACGGCCTGGCCCAGATACCCTCGGGCATCTTTGACGACCTGCCTGCTCTCCGCTCCCTGTCGCTCAGGTCGAACCGCTTGCAGAGCCTGGACAGGGTGACCTTTGAGCCGTTAACCAGCCTGCAGCAGCTCCAGGTTGGGGACAACCCCTGGGAATGCGACTGCAACCTGCGGGATTTCAAGCACTGGATGGAGTGGTTCTCCTACCGAGGTAGGTGCTCGTGCAGACGGAGCGGAGCAGGCAGGTGTTAGTTTGCCATGGGAAGGGAGGAAAAGCAAGCAGACACAGCTGGCAGATCAGAACGACCTAAATTCTGGATCTTAGCCAAGGAGCAAGAGTACAGTGCTATAAAGCTGACTGACAGCATAACACTGCTGCACCTTCATAAAGTAACGCTGCCAGGCTTGAGAATCCTCTGCAGCCTCAGGCTCCCCAGTTCCTCATTTTGTTTCGAATCCCAAAGATGACTCTTTTTTTCTTTGAGAGGAAAGTACTTTCCTCAAATAACTTCAAAACTTTAGGATTATAAGTTCCCCTAACCCTTTGTGCCTAAAGAGAAGAAATGCTTTTCACACCTGAAAACAACTGTCCAGGTCTTCTCCTTAGGTTGGGAGAACCATAAGCTGGATTTGGCTGTGAAGCATTGGGTCTGTTTTCAGCAAAAGAACCATAGGAACAATGCTGCTTTGGAAAATATTACAACTAATACTGGCAAATCCAAAAGCTCAAATTAATAAGTCAGTTCCTAAATCATTATTTCAGAATGCGTATTTTTTGACAAGTTTGTATTTACAGCTTATCCTTGGAGGCTAGAAAGGTCTGTATCACGTCGCAGGAATTCTGACGGATGATTTCAGGACCTGCGACTCACAGCAAAATGGCACATCTTACAGGAATGACGATTGAAGGCCTGACCTTCTGTCACCGCAGCCAATGAGCAGGAAAGGGTCTCAAATCATGTGGATAGCAGCAGTCAGCTGCCACATCCCTGCTGATCACAGCCATGCTGCAAAGAGATTTTCTACGCCTTTGGCTAGACTGCAGTCTGAAATATGCATTTGTGTGAGCAGAATCAAACAAGCATATGAGTGCCACTTTTCTCTTTTTTCTGTTTTGTTTGACTCTCATATCACACAGTCCATAAAAAGCACACAGAGGTTTTTGTATGTTTGTTTGTTTGTTTGTTGTTGTTTTTGTTTTTTTTTCCCCAAAAAAGAAATTGCCCAAACTCACTCAAGCATTTGTTTCAACATCTGTCACTATTTCCGTAAGGGGGGGATGGATTAGTTGTTAGAAGATGGTACTGTGTATCTGTTGTTATTTTGAGAAGATAGAGCCTGGCCCTATCTTGTTCTTTAATTTCCCCCTTTCTAAAATGATTCTGCTGACACTTACATAACTCAGTAAAAATCATGAGACTGACTTAATAGATGGTTTCAGAGGGCTTTCACATCTTGGTCTTAAAGATGCCTACACGGATATCAAGCATCATGAGCTCTACTGTCAAATTCCATCTAGGTAGAAGTATCCTAGCCAGCTGCCATAGTTCAAGCCATTCCCTTGATGGAGGCCTAAGGCATGCAAAACATCTCTAAATCAAGCAGAACAATCATTTTAAAGGATATCATGTGCACACCTGCCTGGTGCATGGAGGTGCAGCCATTCTTCCTGCTCTCCACCCTTCAGAAGGGCTGCGGATCTGGTAGCATTAGGAGGCCTGCAGTACATCTTGACTTCAGTCTTACCCCTGAACTCTAGATACATACTGCGCAAGACTGTGGCTGCAATTTGGGGTAGGGAGAAGATCTCTGAATATTCTGTTTACTCAGTAATGCATTCACACAAGAGGGACTGGATTATATTTAAGATGAGAGGTACTGGCCTTAAGTTGGGCCAGGTGAGGTTCAGGTTGGGCATTAGGAAAAATCTATTCTCAAAAAGAGTGGTGCTGCATTGGCACAGGCTGCCCAGGGAGGTGGTGGTGTCACTGCCCCTGGAGGTATTCAAGAACAGTGTGGATGTGGCACAGAGGGATATGGTTACTGGGCATGGTGGGGATGGGCTGACGGTTGGACTGGGTGATCTTAGTGGTCTTTTCCAATCTTAATGATTCTGTGATTCTATATGGCCTCAGAGCTATACTGAAGCAGTCCTCCACTAGAAAACCATCATGCTGCTGCACTTGACTTCTGCAGGACAAATCCTTGTCAGGTGTGAATATAGACAAAGGAACTTTATCTCACCTGAGGATCTAGTTCCATTGTCCTTAAATGCTATACCATAGCTCTGCATCAGGATGAAGCTGTGGTTCACTCCTCTTATCTCTGTTGGGACAGGTGGTAAAATCGACCAGCTGGCATGCACCCTGCCCAAGGAGCTGAAAGGGAAGGATATGCGAATGGTGCCCATGGAGATGTTTAACTACTGCTCACAGCTGGATGATGAGAACAGCTCCACTGTGCTGGACAATACTGGCCCACCATGCACAAAAGGAAGCCCAACTCCCTCCAAAACTAAATCGGGCCCAGAACCAGAAGTGGAGCCCAGCGTGGGATGCCCTCAGAAACAGCGATACCGGCCTGTGAGCGTGCGCCGGGCTATTGGCACTGTGATCATCGCAGGGGTGGTTTGCGGCATTGTTTGCATCATGATGGTGGTGGCGGCTGCCTATGGCTGCATCTATGCCTCCCTCATGGCCAAGTATCACCGGGAGCTGAAGAAGAGGCAACCGCTCATGGGTGACACAGAGGGTGAACATGAAGAGCAAAAACAAATCTCTTCTGTGGCATGAGACTCTTCTAGGAAGGAAGGGACAGCAATGAACAAAGGTACCTGAGAGCAGTCAAGCAAGCACGGGGTCCTCCCAAAATACATCTTCCCAGACAGAAAGACAGACTGTGCTATTGCTCCACTCACCCAAGCAGTGCAACATGCTTCTGGGGAGTCAGGGCATCTGACTCTAATTTCTGTTCCTCTGCCCCAGGCCCATTTGTGCCCTTTCACCCTTGGGCCCAGACAAATAAAGTAGAGTCAGACCTTGAGTGCTTGCTGTGCCTCATGCCCACGCACAGAGCTTCCCTCGCATGCCTGCTGAGGAGGCAGCTGGCACCTTCTGGGAAGCTGTGTCATCCTCTCAGCCTCAGTCCTGAGTTGTCTTGTATCCCATCAAGAGCTGTCTGGAAATAGAGAGAGCAGCTCTGTGAAAGTCTGTGGGAGGAGCAGGACCAGAAGTGTCCACACCCCACTGGAAGGGTCACTGCTGCTGTGTGACCGTAACTTGCTGCCCACAGTGTGCCCAAGAGCGCATCAGAAGGGATGAAGGTCCCTTGGGGGTGACAACAATCAGAGAGAGGTTTCTCTTCTCACTTTTAAAGGTGGAAAGATACCTACATCACTCTAACATGCTGCCAGAGAGCACAAAGCCCCTCTTCTTGCTCCCAGCCAGCACCAAATCTGCCAGTTGCCTCATCATCCATTATAGGTGCACAGAGAGCCATCCCCCTGCACACGCTTCCTGACTCACTCTGATCCGAACACACACAGTCTGTTCAGCTCCATACAAGCAGATACTATGTCTGCGTATGCAGAGCCACATTTGCACACACTGATCTGCCCTGTGCATGCAGCCATGAATCCATCTAGCCACTGCAGCTTACTCTTATTGTAACAGTGTGTAGTACCTTCTGCTTTGGACAAAATATGTGAACTCTGCCACTGAGGAGCTAACATAGACTTCTCAGCCACAGTAGGGAGCTGGTGGAAACGGGGAGGAGTGGACAGAGAGAGGCAGAGTTATTAAGGTTACAGCATGAGTTGGTGGAAACAAATGCAGAGCATGAAAAATAAGGAGGTTCTGTTATTCATTTTATGTATTCTCTGATAGATGGATATAAAGCCTCCATTTGGAAATGACTGGTAGACAGAGCAAATGTGGGCCATCAGGAAGGCACTGAGGAGAACATGGCTTACCAGTCCAGGCAGTGTGATTGCTGCTATGGGGTCGTGTGGGCTGAAGGGGAGAAAAAGAAACAACCTGAGAGCTGACATTGCTAGCAGAGAGGAGAGCATAGTGTGCGAAGTAGGGCAGTGTGTCTGGGCAACTGGAGAGAGAAGCACAACTCTGGAGGGTCTTAAGGTAAAGGCTGAAATCGAGACCATAGTGTGGCACGGGTAGGAGAGCCTGAGAAGAGTTGGCATGGTGTACAGCACGGCCCACATATGCTCACCTCACCACCACCACTGTGCTCACTGCCAGCCACAGCTGCATGAGCGTGCCCATGTACAACTGCGCACACTGCTGCTCTCATGCAGAGTGTCTTCCCCCAACCAGATTTTAAAGCCCTCAGACTGCAGTGCCTCTTATTAGTCTCAGCTCTTTTCAACCTGACAGGGAAAAAAAAAAAAAAGTGAGAGAGGAAAAAATGAAGGAAACCCAACATAAGGACTCATTTTGTATTGCTGGAAGTGGATAAAATGCTGTCTCCAGGGGAGAGCGCACATTGCCATGGTAACCTGCTCTAACCCATCACAGTGGGTATTCCTGGGCTAGGAAGATGACACTGGAGGTCGTGCATCCACAGTGCCTGTGGATGGTGTGATCCTTGCCATAAGGAAACAAACTGGCAGTGAGCCCAGCTTGGCAGGGTGCTTTGCTAGTCACCCGTGCTCAGAGGCCAGCAGGCACTGCAGGTGGCACTGCCAGGGTACCTCACCTCTCCCTCCTGCTCCAGCTGGATCCCGAAGCCTTCGGACATCTCACAGCCCTCCTGCTTGCTGCTGCTGGATCCCTGTGGGAGCGATGCACACCAGCTCCTCACCCCCTCCTGATCCCACACAGATTGTTGTACTGACCCATGGGCACGCAATGACAAGTCTTCATTCAAAGCCTGGAGTTGCAAAATTCCTCCTGGTCTACCCAGGGCCACCAGAGGCAAAGAGACAGGATGCTCTGGACTGTGTTAAGCATGACACAGGGCTGCATGGGACAGACGAGGATGTTCTCCAGGAAGCAGAAGACCAGGCTACCCTGGAAGAAGGACTGGGAGAAAACTGTCCACCCACCAGCGTGGGCACACATCACACTCCCACTCTCAGCACGCTGCTCGTGAGGAAGACGAGGAGGAGGAGGGGGGCTGGCAAAATGTGAGGAGGAAGGACTCTTCTCCCATGCACACTGTACAGCCACACAAACCATCCCATCTGCCGCAGCCATAGCCCGCTCTGAAGGGCAGAACTGGTGCACTGCAGACTCCTTACGTGTGTTACTGCTGCTCCACATTCCCAGCAAGCGAGGACTAGACTCTGCCTGCTGGATCCAAATCCCCCCCAACCTCCCTCTCAGGGGAATTTTTCCCTTTACCATACTGGACTCCGCAATCATACTTGAAATGGGACTTGAGTCAGAGCGGTATATTTATAGATCTATATTTTACTTGCATCAAATAATGGTGAAACATTGCACAAAACCAATGGGATCTATATATGTGTGTATGTGTGTGTGTGTGAGTGAGCAAGAGAGAGAGTGAAATTGTTTTTAGGGGGATAGACTAGAGGCAAAATGAGTAGGAGGGAGGCAGGGGCTGGGGAAGGGGGAAATCCTCCTTTCTCTGCACCTTCCCTGTGACCTCCTCCTGTCCCGACAAATTTTAATTTGTTGCTAATAACACTTTCTATATTTCATGTTGTGGGGCTGATGATGACCTCGCCCATCCTTTCCTCTTTGTTTTCAGTTATAAGGCAGAAACTCTGGATTCATCTCAACACTATACAAGGGACCGCTATGTTTAGAAATCCATCAAGAAAAGGACAAAGACAGGAAAGGGGAGAAAGGAGTGTTGCTGAGAAACATGAAGGCTGGATGCTGTGGGGAGTCCCACTGGAAAGCAAATACTGTACTTGGAAGGACAAGGACCTGTCCTCTTTCATGCAGAGCAGAGTAATTGGGTTCACTGGGAAATCACCTCCTTGTACCACTGGCAAACAGGCTCTTACTCTTTCCAAGCACACCTGGAAAGCCGTCGCACTGTCAGCAAGCATCTTTAGGGAACACAATGTCTGATAGGGTCAGAAATTATGCTCTCCTGCAGGATGCCAAGAACAGAATCTGTAAGCCCAGGCAATGTGTTCCTCTGGTGTGTGGGGTGGAGGCTCCTGATGCCCCTGCAGGCATGGGGGAACACCAGTAAATGCACCCTTTGCTGCAGGCAGGGGTACCAATGCCAAGAGCAGGCACCTGCCTTCAGGGAATGGTCTTCTGGGGCAGGCAGGTCCAACCAACAGGCTGGGGCCATGCTTTCCTTATGGGCTGGCAGGCCCACCAAAAACACCCCCCCTGCTCCCCGCCGCCCCCTGGCCCCACACACCCACCTGTGGTACAGGCAGGCACATTTCTTGCAGGGAACAGATGGCACTTGTAATTTCTTTTACTTTTTGTTACTGTTTGAGGGAGAGCAACAAGATTTTCTAAAACGACTGAATGCAGGTTTCTTTGGCATGAGACAGAAAATTTTTAAAGGTATATTATATTTCTGGCTTGTTGTTACAGAAGAATAATAAAGAATGTATTTTCCTATGCTCGTTCTTGTTTAAATGAGATCTCTCATAGTAACTTTCCCCCTCCTCTATTCACCGATAAAGCAAACACTGCAGGGCTACAACCAGCTAAACAAAAAAGCCTCTGAACTTCCCTATATGCATATGCTTCCCTATACATACTGCTTGAACTCGGAGTGATCGTGCACATACACGTACACATGCAAATGCTATGAGCATCAGCCTTTGGCAAGCATCTGCCTGCAGTCAGGGTGAGGCTGAAGGACTGAATACGCAGGCAGTCAAGGTGAGACCCTGGATCTGGAAACAAATGGAGGCAGCTCCAGGGACACAGCCAGGCAAGGGCGATTGTGTAACAAGGATAAGATACTGTGGCAATCAGCTCATTACATAAAAGTAGAAAGGGCCAAATTAATCCCTGGTGTAAGAACGCAGAAGCCAATGGAGTTATATTCAGGTCAAATTTGATTCCAAAAGCTTTTTTTTTTTTTTTAAATTAGAGCATAACATTCAATGAAACTTACTGTAACAAATAGTGAGCTATGGGTTGCTGCATCTCCAGATTTCTGCCTCTCCTGATCAAGGTTATTTTAAAATGAATGGAAATCTCCGTCTAATCCTACTGCACCCCCAAGAACACAAGCTGTCACCCTCGGAGCTAGATGAGTCTCTCCACCAGCTGTTCACTAGCGAGGTTTATCACACGCAGCTAAGATGTTTAAATTCCCTACTTC
This sequence comes from Pavo muticus, assembly GCA_016647715.1. Taxonomy (NCBI): domain Eukaryota; kingdom Metazoa; phylum Chordata; class Aves; order Galliformes; family Phasianidae; genus Pavo; species Pavo muticus. The sequence goes on along the minus strand of JACDJE010000019.1, from coordinate 3,086,399 downwards.
TCCACTCCCAGTGCTACACATACACAGTTCATCACATACTCTCCCCATGAGAAAAAACTAATTGTGTGGCACATGGAATCACAAAAAGTGTTAAACCCTGCCACAAGCAAACCCTTGTGCCACCATACTCGCACTGTTATACTCAATCACACTGTTAGACTCAGCCTGACCTTCAAAGAGAAACTGGAAGTAGAATCCAGATAACAGCCAATGCATCTCTTCTGCTGAAAAGGTATGTGCTGTGAGAGAATCACCACTGTTGTTCAACACTGTTGTGTCCATGACGCATAGTTTAATCTAATTTTACCGTGTAGCTACAGGAGCACACAGAGGTACTACTAAGCAGTTCATATAATAATCAGAAATGTAGAACTGAAAATAAAGCAAAGCCAACACACTCATCTGATGACTCTCGGCTCTTTTGGTTCACAGATCACCCGGGAGCAGCCTATGATTTTCTGCAATTTGATTATCTTTTGTTTGGCAAATGTATTTGCTCCCTATACGTACCTATTCACACAGACATGTAATTCTATAGATATTAACATGTAATTACGCATATGCCTATATAAAATACAATGCCTCCTCAGTATCTTGTTCATGGGCAGCTCGCCCTACAGCCTTGCAGAGCGCTTGTTGACACTGATAGGGAGCACAGGTCAAGACACTTTCCACGTTCTTATTAGATAGGTGCAAGTCCCAGCATGGTATTTCTGAGGACCAAATAGCCCTCCCTCTGAGAATACTGTGTGATACAGACAAAGAGTAAGCATTTCCTAAAGAGTACAGTTACAGAATGGGGTGAAAGTGAATAAAAGATTTCCTGTGTCATTCTGGGGAGCTTCCAACAACAGCAGCAGCCCTAGAAAGGCAGGGGCAAGGCAGCATCCTCACAGCTTTTCTCCTTTTAGAGGGTGGGAGAGAAGCAACCAAGAGGCCAGACCTCTCCTTCCTACAGTGGCACTGTGCTGCAGCCAGGCAGAGGCCATGCGTAGGGCACCTGGAGCAAAGGAGAAAGCAAAGCATGATGCTAAGAATAACAACCTGTCTTGCGTGGAGCTTCTGAGCCAGGACAACAACGTGCTGCTCTTTGCTTGGGGCGCTAGGTCAAGATCTGGACCTTCATGTTTGTTTTTTCTCTGTTCTAACTCAGGAATAGACTTGCTTGTTAAGAACATCTGCAGAAAGTGAACATGTAAAGGGCACAGAAAGAGTGGCAAATGCAGGTATTTCGTTTGAGAAAAAATGCATGGACTATACACCGAGATATTCACCCAGCTCTGCATAAAGCTCAAGGGAAATATCCAGAGTAACAACAATGCTTTGCATTTCTATAGTGCTTGCCTTTGGCAGCTCTCTGGGAGCTTGCAACCATTAATGAATTCACAGAGGCAGAGATTCAGAGAGTATAAAGGCCAGAAGGGACTTATCCAGTCTGACCTTCTGCGTACTGCACGCTATGGGAAAGTGTGCAGGAAAGAACCACAAACGTTATTTGAGGGTGGCAGAAAATGCCTTGCTGTGAAAGGCTTAAAAAGCTCAATCTGTTTAGCTTATGAAACAGAAAATAGAGAAGTTATGCTGTAGAAAGTCCAATGGTGTGTTTGCATGCAGCTAAGGCGAATTTTCCAGAAAGGCAAACCTTTGATTTGAAAATGTTCAAGAGATGACAAAATCTCCTCACTTCCCTTGGTACCTTACTACAGTAACTATTCATGCTCACTGTTAGCGTTCATACTTAATATCTTATTTGAATCTGCTTGAATTCAGTTTCCCGTCATAGGTTTTTGTTATGTTCTCCCTGGTAGACCAAAAACCAAACATTTTGTAACCAGCATCTCTTACTTTGAAGGTACTTTATACACTAATCAAATCGTCTCTGAGTCTTCTTTTTTTGGTAAGATAAGCAAATTTTCATTAAGTTCATTTCTGCTTTAAAGCATTTCCTCTGATTTGGAACAATACCGGAGACATGTGTTGCGTTCTTTTCCATTTTCCCTCCCTATAGAAGCACATTCCTCAGCCATCAAAATCTGTGCCCTGCACTGTTGGCAATGCCTAGCTTTTGCCATACAATAGTAAATATCACCTTTCTCTACATTCATCCACGTCTCACAATACACTTGCCAGGCTATGAGAGCATTATTCTTACTTAGAGATGCAGGCAGATGGAAAAGATACTGCAAAACCCTACAAATCATTTTGAGGGAGCTGGTTAACAGGAGACTGGTTCTGATCCCCTCTACAACCACCTTTACTGTAGCACTGCTTCCCCAGATTTCAGACAAGATTCTCCACATTGAAATGATTCCCTGGTAAGAGAAAGTCCCTTACTTAAATCTGATGGTGCCCCTCCAGCAGTTGCCACTTTCTAATTCGCTTCTGGTCTCATATGGCATCTTTCAGATCTCTCCCCAGGACATAATGCCTTTGATTCCTATCAATCCTCCTCTCTCCCCGATTTTTGCTCTCTCCTGTCTGATCAGCCCCTTTCAGCGACTGCCTCTGACCAGCTGCTTTTCAGATCTTCCCTTCTCTGATCTCCTCAACTGTCACTTCTCAGTTGCCACAAGCACGCCAGCCCCCACATCCCCATCTGCTTTTTAAAGGCTCATTATCATAAGCAGGGGCTTCTCTGCTCACTCCTCTTTACTCCACAAATACCCACATCAATCCAGAGAAACTATCACTTTGCCAAAGCCTGAGGGAGGGCTTTAGGCCGGCTTTGCTCAGCCTGTGGCCTTCCAGGTGCACCACCACCTTCTGGCAGACTTTTCAAACTTCAGCTTAAAACCATGTGACTTTTTACCTCAGATTATGGCTGGAAAGCTGTTCTAAAGCGGCGTTAGCCTAATGGCTAGAAACCCTTCTTAAGTTTTCCACCCTAAATATCTTCATGGCCTCACTATACTATGTTGTTTTCATACAAGCAATGTCCTTTAGTTTGTTTCCCCCAGGATGCACTTATTACAGCAATCCTATCTGCTGAAATCATGGTCAATTCTCTCAGGATATGTTCATCAACTCTTTCCTAATCGTAGTCACAGAATCATTTGAGTTGGAAGGGACCCTTAAAGGCCATCTGGTCCACCCCCTGCAATGAATAGGGACACCCACAGGTAGATCAGGTTGCTCAGAGCCCCTTCCAGCCTGACCTTGGGTGTCTCCAGGGATGGGGCATCCACCACCTCTCTGGGCAACCTGCTCCAGTGCCTCACCACCTTTACTTGTAAAAAACTTTTTCCTTATATCCAGTCAAAATCTCCCTTCTTTTAGTTTGAAACCATTTCCCCTTGTCCTATTACAACAGACTCTACTAAAGAGTCTGTTCCCTTCTTTCTTACAGACCGCTTTAGATACTTAAAGGAAGAATTAAAAAAAAAAATAAAAACCCTTAATTTGGTAAACAGATCCTGAGAACTTTTGAGAACTAAAGGTTGATGAAAGATGGGGTGGAGCAAAGGAGGATGTGGCTGAGGCACGACCAGAGCTGTTGGGTACCACTGAGTATGCCTGTTGCCTTTCAGCAAGGATTTCAGGATTGGACTCGGTAGGCATATGTTCCCTGAATTTTATGTGGGTATCAGAGGGAAATAGAGCCTACACTGAGGATCTTTACTGAGATGTGGCAAAACAGACCCAGCAGCTTCCAGAAGACAAGGGCTGCCTCTAGTCCTGCTTGCTGTGCTCTCTGCCAGATCTTACAGGGTTCCCTGCACACGGATTTCTAATATTAGTTCTCAAGCTTATGACCTTGTCTGTCATACTACTGAAATTCATTCTGTTTCTCATACTCCTGCCAAGGTCTAATAAAGCTTTCTCTATGATATCCTGGTCCTTCCCTGTACTAGCAATGCCTTCTAGTGTTGAGTCATCGGGACACTTCCTCACTACCTACTCCTATTTGTGTCAGGGTCTCAGACTAATGTTAGCAAAGACTGAATGTGGCTGAACACTGGGGAGTGCTTCGAGTAATCTTTTATTAGATGGCCAGGTGATGTTGCTGTTGCCATCAACATGGACTCAATTTTACCTCCCTGCCCCTTACAACTCCTCTGTCTTTCCTTATCTCCTCCAGTTAACCTAGTTGTTTCTTAGTGGTCACTGAGATACAAATACGAGAACTTTGAACTTCCTTATGCCTTCCAGGAAAACAATCATCTGAAAAAAAGATACTGGGTTAGTCCAGCACAATCTAGCATTGTTGAACTCAGGTTGCCTGAATCCCCTTTTCCCTAATCACATGATAATAACTGCATTTTCCTTCAAGATCTCCTCTAAAGCACTAGAAGCATTACAGAGGTCGCACCGGTCTGAGACTGGCAATTCTCTCCCTTCCCTAATCCTGACTGCTGAATTTTCATTTTTCCAGCCAGCATGGAGTCATAACTGCAGGCGGAGTTGCAAAAAACCCTTGCTGTGTTTCCATATAGCAGCTCTGCCAGGGATGGAGTGCACCCAGGCCCTCGCACTGAGTGCGCTAAGCAGCTTGAGCTGCTTATTCCAGTAGTCAGCTTGTTCCTTCCCCAAGGACAATATAGCTGTCCTTATTAATAACTTGGGTACACAGTCCTCTTTGGTTTTGGCTCAGACTATTAGTCTCCTTGATCTTGACTGCTCTCCCTCCCCAGAAGTGGCCCCACTTCTTACTCTCTTTTTCATTGAATAGCTGCAGAATCTTTTGCTGTTAGTTTAAATCTCCATTGCAGGGTCTAACTCAGCTTGATTTGTAAGCAATCCTCACTTTATCCCTACACTTCCTGACTTCTAAGACATCGCTTTCTTTGCTGTCTCTTTTCCATTCCATGTAGGCTCTGCAGAGCCAGCTAAACAGTTTCCTGTGGCAGCAGGCAGATGCAGGGTAGTAGAATCACACAATGGCCCACAACGTTCCCAGAAAGCAGACCAGCCTCCCCTCACACATTCCAGCCATGTACTCTCTATGAAAGCAGTGCCGAAAGTCAGAAGCAGACCACCCTCCTCACGCTCTGAGCAAGATGTGGGCAACCTTTCTGGTCTGAGGAGCCATGAGGGTTTCTTGATAGCCCTGAAGCAGAGCAAGAGCAGAGCAGGCAGAAGAAAAGAGAGTTGTAATCAGTAAAGCCCCTATACAGACCGAGAGTACAGTGTAACTGCATTTGGGAGGAACAAGGAATATTTCTGAGAATATCATTAGGAATACTACTGCGATGAAGCTTTAAGCAAACTGGTCTGACCTCACAGCTAACCCTACTTTGAGCAGGAGGCTGACAAGGGACCTCCTGAGGTGCTTTCCAACAGAAGTATCCTATGATCCTATGAATGAGACTTCTGTATCCCGGTGAGGGAAAGGAGGAGAAGAAAAAGGTCTTGTGAGTGGAAAGGAGCCTCATTACATAGCTCTGTGATGGGGAGATATGTGTCTTAAGGGGATAGTGCAGCAGAAGAGGAAGGAAATAAATAGGCTGTTTGGTGTTAAAAGTCATACATCTTAGGAATAGACTGGAACTGCCTCAGACCTGCTAAGTTTCTCAACCTGTAAAACTGGTCTGCTTATGCCTTGGCTGAATTTAGGCCAAATCGTCTCACATAATATATCCTATAACCTGCTGTATTTACCACCCTCATCCCCACATTCACAGACTGCATATGTGACTCTTTCAGATCTTCTCAGCTGACTTTGCTCTTCTGCTGAACTACAGGCCTTAATACAGCTCATGACATCATTTGTAGCTGTGCCAAAGCCATAGTCCTTGCATGGACAACACCACTTTACTCCATGTATTCAAATGCACAGATATGAGTTGCTGTGGGGGGATAAGCACAAGTGAAGCAATGTGCTGGCCTTGCTCTCAGCTTGGTGAGAAGCATTAATGCTCCTTGCTTGGCAGGCTGAGGATCCTCACACTGCTGTGAATGGGAGGCCCTAGCTTGTCTGTGACCCTCACAGATCTTCTGTCCGGCTGAAAACTCAGCACATATCAACTGACTGCTGCCACTCACCCACACCCACTACAAACTACATCCACACAGATTACTCATGCATATACCTGTGTGTACACAGAAAACACAAGTGTACAGCCACACCTCATGTAGGAATATGTGCAAATAAGTGCATGAATATACGCATCGGTGCTATGTGTGCAGACAGGTATCACAACCACACAACACACTGCAGAGAAACTGTCAGCGTATGCAAAACCCCACAGACAGGCACAAATTCCCTCACACATTGTGCATCTACATATTCTACATGCAAGATGCTCCCACAGGCCCACGTGGCCCCAGGCAGACACAGGTCCCTGATGACTGTGGCTGGGTAGGAGTTAATGCAAGAGAGGATGGGAAAGAAATTAAAAGCAAAAAAAAAAAAAAAAGAAAAAAGTTGAAAGCCCAGCACATGATTCTTCTCCTATCACATCTGTGAATCCTGGAGCTCGAGAGTAATTGTCTGCAATGAGTCAGACCAAAAGGCACAAGGAAATGGTTGCTATGGCAACCCTCGCACTGCTCTAATTCGGCTCAGAATTAAAACGATATCAAATAATTTGCAAGCAAAGGGAACACGGCAAAGGCGTCGGGTGTCAATCTAAAAAATCCAGCTATATGCAAGCCTCTCCTGAGTCAGTGTCAAGGGCTCTCTTCCCTTCAAGCGTGACAGCCATAGCAATCAGAGGAGCTACAGAGGCGAGAGCGATGGATAACCTCAGGCGAGAAGATTTCTGCCACACGCAGGCGAGAACGGGCTCCCGGGCTGGAGCTGCGGCCTGGAACAGGCTCCAAAGCTGGGGATGGACAGCCGTAGGGCCCAGGGGGCTCATTCCCTATGCAACAGGCAATGTCCCCACGCACAGGGAGGCACAGTCCCTGCGCTGAAGATCTCACCATTGATGCAGACAGCACATACAGCACGGATTAAAGGAAACTGCTGATGTCCAGCCAAAGTGAGTGGAATGCTATGGGAGATGTCTCACACACTTATTTTTTGCATTCTCTCGAGGATAAAATAAATGCATTTGACCCCACTGTCAGTAGCTACTGTCTTTTTGTGGAGACATCTATACATAATGGAGAATGGAGAGATACTGCTCTTGGCACACCACTGGCACTGTGTGATGCCAATAACCTGGCCTGCAGAAGACTGGCTCAACCCTTAGGCCAATCAAATGAGTACTCACTGATAAGAGCCTCCAGATGGATCTCCTGAGAGGTGGAGAAGGCACGGCTGCTGGTAGTACTAAAACCATGAGTGCTTCTGCCTTACTGACTGCCCCTGATGCTTCCTATGGCTGAGCTCCAAGCTCTGCCCCTTCAGATGTCTCTTATTTTGTCAGATCAAAGGGCTGCCTGAGAAAATGCTTGGGCTTCAGGGAGTGCCAGGAGGGAATGGCATTAGACAGAAACTAGCAGTAGCAGGTAGTGGGATTAAAATGACTCGGGTGTCCCTTCTTTCTGCCCACGCTACGACTGAATGCAAAGAAGATCGTGCCTTTCCATAAAGAGTCCCATGCAATGCCTCAGAAGCTCTCTGACATCCCTCTACTGGGACAATGTTGGCACAATGTGCAGCATTAAAAGAAGGACAGCATTTCTTCTGAATATGGCAGCACACATTCAGGAGATCAGCTGCTCTCAGACTTTGTATTGGTAATATTATGCTGGTTTCCAAGTCAATCTAGTAAAATCACTTTAATCCTGCTGCTTGGATGCAGCTATTTCAGTGCAAAAGGTGCTCATGTCATTGTAGCTAATTTCCATGCATCCTAGCTGCTTCTGCAGGTGCAACTGTCACTTTCTAGAGAGGAACAGAGAGGAGGTTTTATCCACCCAAACAACAAAACTGTAGGAATACAGAATTGCGTGCAGATTAGTTTGAAAAGATGCCACAGCAACAGAACTGCTGAAAAAGGCACCTGCATCTCTTCCCTCTGCTCGCTGGTAACAGCCAGCAGGAAGCCAAAATTGGACCAAGGAAGAGGATGAAGAGACGTCAAGCTGGCCAGTAAACACTTTTCAAATGAAGAGCTTCCATCAGACTTATAGAGGTTGGATTTTAACCAGTGGTATAATGGCAAAATTACTTTCCATTATCCATTTTTCAGACTGACTGATTTCAAATACTTTTGAAAAAAATCAAAGCTTTTCTGTAAATCTGCTCCTGCTGTGAGTCCAGAGCTCTTCTGAAAATATTGGCCTTAATAACTCGGTGTCCCCAAACTCCCTCTGTACAAGAGGAATAATACTTCTCTTCTTTCAGTCTTCTTTGGGCTTGCCTAGGACTCTTTCCAAACACATCTGTACATACTGTCATCATTGTTGGATAACAATTTCAGTGTGCCACAGTCATTGTAAATAAGAAGGAACATTACTTTTGAATATAAACAGAGGTGAGAGATATTGCATACAACAAATCTGGATCTCCCAACTGCTGGGCTGGATACCCTATTTGTTTTATTGGGGACAATGGAGTTTATGCATGCATGGTTTGCTGGTATCAGCCATCTCCCATCCCTGAGACTTGACAGCAATGGCATGGAACCAATCCACCAGAAAGAAGACCTTACCTGTCCCTGCTCTGACTGGCAGCCAGCTGGTCACCACATAACTCAAACAGAGAAAAGGTCAGGCAATAAAAGAGACATCATACCCAGACCAAAGTGACAGTTAAACTCCTGCACAGATTCCAGCAGTTTCGCTGGGGCTTTAAATCACTAAAAGCTGCTGTCAGCAACTACATGTGATTTCTGCAGCACACCCCTCCCCACCCCCCCAAGAGGACCATAAAGCCCCAGGCTACTGACTCAGTGAAGGGAGCAGATGACAGTGCTATCTGGGGCAGGACTTGGCTTGAGGAGAGTGCCATCACAATTCCTTATTTTTCATTTCCAACTAAGTTAGAGCTTGTGAAAGGTACTGGACTGACATCCCAGGAGAATAGCCGCCTGCTAATTAATTATAATTAATCATCCAGGCATTAGTTAATGTTTGCATAGTGCTTTGAGCTGCCAAAGCACAGTATAGCAGGTAGATAGTATTAACTCAAAGGAACAGGTATAGCGGTAGATTTGTGGCATGGCTTCCCACTGACTCTGAGACCACTCCAACCCAACGCACATAAGTGGCTCCACTGTGTTATCTGAGAGACCTGCGGGTACCTCCAGCCCTCAAAATGTCCTCATGATGTCCCACATGCCCCAGGTTCAGGGGCTTGGCTGAACCAAGCCATGCAGAACCAGGGGGATGGAGGCCCCATGCTCCCCCTCCATTTCTATTCTCAGCCCTCCAGCCCAGCTGCTCCCTAATCCTAGCTGACAGCTCCCTCGCTCTCTGACAGAGCCCAGGCCGATCTCATCTTCCTGGACATTTGATTTTAGGAGTTTGCCTTTCTCTGCCTTGGCTGGGGACCGCCATTCAACTGCCAGAACAAAAGGGGCCCTGTCACCAGCGTCCTCCTGGCGTGGGCACAGCGGGTTCCCCCTCCCCAAAGGCACAGCTGTAAATCCTAGAGCTTAATTTTTCACTGCATGCATAGTGAACATTTCAGAGTGCTTACAAATACCCCCCAAGCACCATCAAGTCAAGCAAATGACAGTAACAATCAGTGGCAGAATGACAGGCCAGTTCATACAAATTGCACTTTTATAGGGACACTTAAAAAGCCTTCTGTTGTCCCCCCTTTACAGAACTGTGACAGCATTTATCCAGAAAGTACAAACCTGTGCAGATATTTGGCTCTCTGGGAATAAGTGCTGGGTATCAGACGGATTTCTGGTAGTTTCCTGACTCTACACGAGCACAATTACCATGCTCACCGAGGGCTGATGCCATCTGAATAACAATAATAATAACAATCTGCATCCCATTCTGCTCTGATTGCCTCTTGTTGTGCTTCCGCTCACTCTCCTTCCCTCACCTCTCTCCTGTACCCAGTGTGGGGGCAGGACAGTATTGCAGCATCATCTTTGCTGCAGCCTCCACTGAGGGGTGAAGTTCCCCAGAACCGGGTCCTAGCCACTCAGCACTAGTGTGTAGGGAGCAAAGGGAGACCTATACACTTACTCTCATACCTGCTATCCTCAAGATCAAAGCAAGATCAAATAGTATTGTAATGGGTAGTGTGACCATAATTCTTTTTTTTTTTTTTTTTAATGACTGCTGGAATTATGAAAGATTCAGATGATTAACCTATTCACTACTGGAAACAAAACAAAGGGTAATATATAGTGCCACTTTTCTCCCCGAAGCCCCACGGCAAGTTGTAAACCTCTGCCTAGTATAGCAGATGGGATGTACCTCAGGAAACCCTTGCACTCCCACTGAAGTCAATAAGGGCTACAGCTGGAGCCCGAAGGATTTTAGACCCTTAGGAGAAAATGTTTCCTTCAGTGCTGCTGAATATACCACGTGTAAGTAAGTAGCAGATGATTGTGGTCATGTCACCGAATATGCGACAAGGACCCGTGGTCCTTGTGACAAGGACCCGTGGTACTTCTACAGTACAAAACCAATTGAGAATTCACTTCTATGCTTCTCTGATTATGAATGAGGAAAATGGTTTGTTCTGTATCATTTCCACAAATGTCAGAAATGTTACCTTGCAATTATTGTTTTGACAGTTTTTTTCCCCCTGTCCTCTGCTGCTTTCTCCACCCTCATTTTCCCACAGCAGAGGATTCTGCCCCTTCACAGCATGTCCACAGAGACAGTCGATTCAGCATCCAGGATAACTGAGGGGGTGGAAATCTCCACAGGGGTTGTGGAAAGTGCTGCTGACAGAAGAGAATTGGCTCTGTCAGGGGCAGTCCTACAGCCACTTGCTCTTGCTTTAGCTCTTCTACCCAGAAGTTTCCTTCCTTGTATTTATGTTGAGTGCCAAATCAACTGTCTGCGTGCCTCTGTTCTAACTCACAGGTCAGGAAAAGAAACAAAAAGAATCATGAAGAATGAATCTTTTTTAAAAAGTGTTTTCTTCTCCTCTCAAATTCATAACCAGAAAAATGGCCCAGAGCTGCACACTTAACACAACCTCAATGCCATTTCATTCCCTGCCAGTGTACTCGTAAAGTGTCAGCTAGTATCAGTTTGGGGAGTATTTTCTACGAGTCGAACACTTAATTAAAATGGACTGTACTGAAAACACCTCTATTTCACAAGAGTCTCTGGACAGGCTTCACTTCCTAATAAATTTCTTTGTTTGGATTTGAAGTGGTGGAATAGAATTGAATAGCACTATTTTGTATCATTACTCCCTCAGATTATAAGTACTCTCGCAAACTCTGTGTGACACTTAGAGAGTACTACTCTCAACTGGAACTTACTGAGAGCCTGGAAATTAAGGAGAAGTTCATCAGATGAAGTTAAATCGCCATAATTTAACTTAATAGTAGACTGAAGATCATCCATTGCACCCTAGGTTTACCTAGTCTAGGTAAAAGTAATGGCTGACTGCATTTTGAAGGTATCTACAATACAGCCTTCTCTCTGAAGCAATTACTACAGAAAACAGTAAAGTTTCAAAAGCTTTTGGATTTTGAGGGAAATATTGTGCTCTACATACAAGCATTCCAAGAGTAAATGCAGAGTCTGTTGAAGGTCTGTCAAATGGGGATCAAAGCTCAGATAGAAAGAGAAGTTTAGAAATCTAATACATGAGTTGGAAATCCAGCAGCAAGCCTTTTCCACCAACAGCAGTTATTTTTCAGCTGAGATAACAATAAAGATGTAGGAATGTGCTGTTCTTTCAAAACAGTTCAAAACTTGCACAGACTTCTCAACCTACTCGTGCTTCAAGGAAATAGCCAGTCTCAGTCCACAAAGTCACTGGCACTGAAGATAGGAAGTTTCCATTCAGACAGCCAGCTTCCCTTCCAAAGACATGTCAGCCATTTGTACCTTTTCCAATGATCTTTGTTTAGCCTAGTTTTCAACATGACAATCATTTGTGGCTCCCGTCACTTCCGTTGAATGACAAGAAAACAGCTCTCAACTCCCATTCTCAATACAAGATGCTACCATTTCATTCAAGATAGGAAGAAAAACCAGAAATTTCCTACCTGCAGCAATACCCATCTTCCCATCGACAGATACAGCCACTGCCGTGCTAACTGTCACCACTTTTGGTAGGCCGCCGCCCTCTGTCAACACACAAAAACAGCAGGCTCGGTTAAATTCACCACCAGAGATTAGGAAAATGCAACTGGATTCGCATCCAGGTCAGTGCATACAGATGCCTCAGCTCTGAAGGATCCTAAACTTTGGAGGAACGCATCTTGCAAACCGCGTTAAGAGACCTAAAGAGCTAATAAATAAGGAGACTTGTTTATCTCATGATAGAACTGGTATCCTCAGCATAAAATGTAAAGGACCATCCTCTTCCAGTCTGAACAGGCAGAGCTCTTAGGCCAGAAGGCTGCTTTGCTTCACGTACCAGCTAAGCTTTGCAGGCAGAGTAGAAGCAGGACAGGGAATTCCGACATTGGCCCTACACAGCAAAGGCCATGCTTATGTTTAGCTCTGCTACCCAAGACAGACTAGCGCTACAAACTGGAGAGACAGACATGGTACTCAATGTACTTCCAGAGTACAACCCATTTTAGAAACAAAGTCTTGTGGGGTATATTCGGCTGTCTAAACTTTGTTATGCCCAAGGGTGTCCTGTTTATGTTTTAGTTGCTCTTTTAAGTGTCCCTGTAGGTCCCGTGTCCCATCTGCCAGCCCCTTGCAGATCTCTTGTATCCCACAGGGCAATTAAAATAGCATGGCTGGATAGATTTAAGCAACTGAGCCCCATGTCCTCTGTCTTTGTTAGCGCAGTTGTTTCAGCCTGCAATTGCCCATGTGACAGATTCAATTTTGTATTTTTAAGTGATTAGGTTAGCTTCAGCTGGGGCACCTATTTTGAAACTGCCAGGGGACAGTTTGAAGGTCAGCATTATTGATTTAATCTGTGACTGCCTCCTTCCTCGCATGCTGGATGGAAAACTCCCGCTCAGATGGATGGGTCAGGGATCCTTTCCTTCCCAAGAGCTCAAGCATTTGTTACTGTTTTCCATTTCTGTTGTCATCGTTCTTGTTGGTACCCAGCATATCCTGAGCACGATTCAGTGGCTACTGCAGTTTAGCCTGGAGTCTCTCACTCTTTTTTTTCTGACTGAAGTCAGATTAACTTGTTCAAGGATGTCAGAACTGGTAAAGCCTCTGTGAAACAAAGACCCAGCCAACTTATGCTGACTGGCCTTGCGTCTGATCATGCCTTCGTGGTGAATCCCACATTTCTAGTTCACCCCTGGAATGGGACAAATAAGCAAAACACAACAATAATCAAAAAACCCTACACATGAGAGATCCGGGCTGCAAGAACAGTCCTATGTGGACTGCAGGTCTTTCCCTGCTGTCTTGTCTCTGGGACTTCTGGATGCTGGAAGGAGGTACCCTGGATAAATTATTCTGATGATGTGCAGCCACTCCCCACTGGACTCCTCCCCAACACTGAAGTCATCAGGCTCTTGCCTCTTACGTGACCAGAAGAGCATCTGCTGTGAAAACTCCTTGTCACACGGTGGACATAAACAAACTTGTGGAAAGAATGGAAAGGGTATTTAAGAATCTAATCACCAAGAACTTCATGAGAAACTGGGTGGCCTGTTCTGGCCAAAAGGTTTGCTTCTAAGGATGTCAAGTGAAATGCTCAGAGTCTGCTCTACCAGTAAGCACAGTAGCCCAGGGGAACTGGGTATTATTTTCTGGACTCTTTACAGTCATCTTGAATGATCTCATAGATCACAGTTTCACTAGGCTGAACTGTTCACCTCTAAAGTGACTAATAATCACCTCTACAGTTTAAAGCATAAAGTATTCAGGGGCAGGCATTACTTCTTATAATGTGCCTGTAGGGCTTTCAGGCAAGTGGGATCCTGGATTTGAGTGAAGTTTCTGAAAATAGGAATGTGATACAAAAAACAGGGGCAGCTTCTTTTATTCTGCTTTTATTCATGTGAAACTACCTCTGACTGAAAAAATAGCCACATCAAGCTGCAATCCCAAATGTTTAGCCAGCACTGACTACAGGGGTCTGGGTTGTGGCTATCCCAGAGGGCCCCATAGGGTGTTCCTGCCTGTTTTTCTTGCCCAAAGAAGTGGAAGTTTTCAAGTACTTCCACCTTCCACCTCTTTCTCTTTACATCTTGGTTCATCTCTTGCCTCCCTGTGTTGTTTTCTCCATTTTGCTTCTTGCTTTTCCACCCACCAGCCTCCCACCACTGTGCCACAAAAAGCTTTGACAGCTAAAGTGCTGAGCTCCGTGACAGAGACTGAGTGCTAGGGGCCGGGGAGCAGAGGGGATTTCCACCTTCTGTGTAGGAGTCTCATAAGAGGGTTTTGTTTTGATTTTTAATTTCCAGGCTCTTCTGCTCTCTTCCAGCCTTTGAGGAAGTCCTGGCTGGCTCTGCAAACTCACAGGAATCAATACTCTAAGCAAGAGACACCAAAAAGCCACTTCTTGCTTTTCTCTGGTGTTTGCACTCCTTTGCTGAGTACGAGGTGATACAGTTGAGTAATGTGATGGAAGGGACATGGGGCACCAATGGCACACCAATGGCACACCCTCACTGAAGAGGAAACTATGGAAAAGCACTCCTCCCTTTTCCTGCACCTTCTTCCCCAGCAAACCCATCCCTTCCTGTCATGGAAAGCGGTGATGGAAAAAAAAAAATGACACCCTCTTTAGTCACTTCTTGAGTGTTTGCTGATTCCTCGTCAGTCCTGGCCATTGCTCTGATGGTTCTGGCCCTCCGCCTGTACTCAGGGTGCGCAAAACACCACGAGACCTGACCTCTGCAATTCTCACTGTGCGGGAGAGGCAATAAAGGGATCGGAACGAGCCCAAAACCTCCTCTTCTCTCTTCTTGCATTCAGGCTGAGGTTACCTGAGTCATCTTCTGAAACGATGCTGTAGATGAAGCTCCCGGGGGGATGCTCGGCTGCCCGGCGGTACCACAGAGGGAAGTGGTCCATGGTGAAGATACTCTCTTTGTCCTTCCGAGTCAGGAATTTCCTGCCGGAAGAAAACGGAGAGTCGCCTTTTGCACAGGGCAGCTCTGCTCGGGGAGCCGCCTTCTGCAAGCCCCGGGGCCCGGCAGCCCCCCCGCCCCACTCCCCGCCGCTCTGGGGCCAGCGCGGCCGCCGCGCCGCTGCCAGCCGCCCGCCAGGTGCCGCTGTTGCCCAGGCCGAGGCCCGCGGCGCCGCCACCGCCCCCACGCCAGCCCTGAGGACGAGCGAGGGGAAGTCGCGGCCCTGGGGGTGGACAGCGAGGGTACTGCCTCGGCTTCTGGGCTTGGCAACGGCCCTGAGCCCTGGGAGTACGTCCCCCTCCTCCTCCTCCACCTCTCCCCTGGGATACAGGGTGGGGCGCCGTGCCAGAGCGCCGGGCAGCGCCAGGGGAGAAACACGAGATGGTAGATATAGAACTCCTAGCGATGCGTGGACTGGAGAACTTGAGGAAACGGGTGCTTCTGAAGACCAGAGGATGGGTGCTGAGGGCATGGCCTGCCAGGCAGCTCAGGAGAGCCCTGGTAAAAATCAGGTCATTGTCTTCCCTAGAGAGCTCTCCTTCCTGGCTGACAAATCCCCTTTGTTTTCAGTCTCTCCTTTCGCTGAATGTTTTGTCATAACAACAGTTACTCATTTATACAATTCCTTCCTTTCAAGAGATCTCAAAAGTGCCTCTCCTGTGACATGCGGGGATCTGTCATTGAAATGTAGTGACTACAACTGTTCAAAAGCACTGAGCAACGCTCCTGATGAGCAGTGTGGGGTAGAAAGTTATTCCATTAGCTTTCTATAGCACTCTTTCTTCCTTGACACCAAAGCCTGAGTACTCCGAGTTATCCAAGACTGTCTCAGAGACAAGGCAAGAGTGGCTGCTGGGGTGTGCACTTCAGGCACAGTGCAGCTCTCTGCTTTGGACATATGATTCATATCTGAGAAAGTGGGAGACAGTGAAACACCTGCCAAAAAGCTAAGGACCACCACCACCATCCTGTTGTTCCATCTGCCTCTGCAACCTGTCCTTTCATACAGCAGCATGTATCAGTCTGCATGTTCGAAACTAATCAACAACAAAAATCTATACCCTTTCCATGTCAGAAACCTCCACTGAACATGCACTTTTGCCTTAAGGGAGAGGACAAGAAAATGAATCATATATGACAGATGTCAGTCACATCACTTAATGCATCACTGGAAGACACTGGGATAGTAATGTGATGTGGGCCATGTGAGAGCCAGAACAGAATAAAACAGGGAGGAACTGAGACAGAAAGATCAAACCTAGCCAAGCTGGGATGTCATAGGGCACTGGAGTGCAGAGCCCTTACATTACAGAATGCTCCTGGGGATATATAATAATGATGGACATTTTCTCTGCTGGCTGACTGAAGTCAGGGATAATAGAAGTTTCTTATTTTACAATGAAATTAGTGCACTTTGGGACAGCACTTTAGGAAAAAAATCAAAAGGACCAGAGCAACACAAAGGACCTGTATCCGGATTCTGTAAATCAGTTCCCATGCCACCAAGGTCTCGCTCCTTTCCTTTCTGTATCCTCAAATACATTTCTAACTAAGTGTGGTAGTGGTTTCAGAGACACCTTCAGAGACGCAGAGAAATCCCTTAGTGCAGCTCAGGGACTTACCTGTTGGAAAGTTTTTCAGAGCCCACATACAGGGCACTCCTCATGAGTCCAGCCCGAGTGCCCAGAAATGCCATCTCAATCCCTGCCTCAGATTCCCTGTGGAATAAAAACACATTAATGACAGCAAGTTCTTACTAGCTATCAATTGGCAGGCTTAGACTTGTGCCTAGATTGACACATTGGAAGCTTGCTCATTTGGTTCTTTGCAAGTAGAAAAGAAACTGCTCTCCCACACTAGCTCCGCTTCAGGCTGCCTGCATGTAGGTTGAATCAAGGGAGATGGACTGCAGGGAGAAAATGGCTGTCTCAGGCATGCACAGGATGGGTAGGGTAGCAGACTGACTGTAGATTGATTTGTATGTGGTTTTCTCGAGTTATGAAGGGCACGGGTGAGAGAGCTGCATGGTGAGGAGTCTGCCGCAGTGTGGTATGGAACAGACGAGAGGTGTTTTCTGGTGTAGCTGCTGAAGGATGGTGCTGGTATTTGGGTGTTTTAGCACAACTGCCCTGGCTTAATCTCCCTCAGCAGTAGGGATACTGGTAACTGAAACAGGAACAGGAGTCCTGTGGCCACACACCTCTGTGAGTAGCATGTTGTTTGCTGAAAGTAGATCTGTGTGACATGATACCAGATACTACAAGCATCAGGTGCCTCACTTGGGAATAATAAAGAATGTTTGCTGAAGCCAGCCTGTCTTCTTCCTTCCTGAGTCTCAGTCCTCATCAGGCATCAACAACAGAGACAAGATCAAACTTACTTCTCCACTGCTGGTAGGGGAACAAATTCCTTGCCAGCTGGGATGGAGCTTTTGCTACAGTCATGTGGAAGTCAAGCCAAACCATGTTGCTGTCATTCAAAGGGATAACTGATGAATAGGGAAATAGCTCATACTAATTTTAAATTGAAGTAGTCTCAAGTGCCCTGAGATCCCAAACTGTCAACTACAGAGGTAAATGCTGTGCATCTGAGTTAAACATTGCGAAGAACTGATGCTGAACACCCCCTGCAGTGACACATCTGGATCACTGTTGTCCTCCAGTAACATTCAAACATTTGGCATTAATATTCTGTTACCAAAACAAGCCCTCACCAAACTACAGGCTTCCTTTAGAGGGCCCAACCAGCTGGAGTTTTCTCCTGAGAGACACTTCTGAGCTATTTCTAAATCTATTGAGCTACTTCTAACAGCTTTTTGAGCTATTTCTAAAGTTTCTTATATGCTTTGCAGGGATCTGTGACTGTTTTCCACACCATCTGGAAACACAGCTTCAACAGTGTGTTACACATATTTATTTCTCAGTCACTTACGTGGACATATTGAGGGCTAGTGTTGTCCAGTAGGCTTCCATGGGTGCAGTGACCACTGCATCAAACAGCACTTCCTGGACCAACTCCTCATCGCCTACAGAGGAAGGAGAACAAGAGTCAGAAGAGAAAGACATTTGTCCCCGTAGATGTCTCAGAGAGTTCCTTGTTGTGGACCATCTGCCTGACCCAGGGCAGTGGAGCAACAGGCACAAACGAGGCCTCCATTTGTAGGACTGAAAACATGACCTACAATCCTAGATGGAGAAGAGCACAGGACGAGGTGTTACAGCTCAGATCATAACACTGGTTCCCCTGCAAGCTCAATGGAAGGGTTTAGGTTTGAAAGTGTAAGCAAATGAGAGGCTTTCAAATGAAGTTATTCATCAGGCTTTGCCTCAGATCCCTGCCTTAACCTTTCTTCTGGGCGCCCTGTTGTGAGGATACCATCTACCCCATTCCACCCAAGAAGAGATTCTTCAGAGCCCCTAGTGACTTCTTGATGGCCTTTAGTTAACCACCTGTCCTTACTGTGAGTCTCACAAAATGCTCTCCCTTCCTGGTTTCCCGCAGACACCTGACCAGTCTAGATTACCAGTTCAGTCCAGTCTGCACTGGGTCAGAGAGACGTTTAGAAAAGTTTGAGATATCATTATGTGCTAAATGGTATAGTCTAAAATCCCATTTATTTGACCTCCTTCATTTCTATGCTACCCTATTTCCATTTTTCTCACGCCATGAGGATGTGATGGCTATCATATTGCAGACGTGGCCCTCCCAGTGCTGTTCTAGGCAGAGCCATCCCCTCCGTTTCAGTGTTTCTGGCTTCACATTCTGGCTTGAGCCTCCAGGTATCCCCTAATCTTTCTTTATCACAGCTGGCAGGATACATTTCTCCATCTCCCTGTCATTCAGAACTCAAAATCAGAGGTCACCAGCTGATCTTTCCTTCCTCAGGTCCCACATGCTAGGTTGTGTCCTAGTCCTATTTCTTTTTCTCTCACAGCACTTCCAATCTGCATGCTTCTCCCAGTCAGCTCTCCCAAAACTTTCCTCCTTCTTCCTGGTCTCTTCAGCTGCTACATCTCTTTTCAGCCTTCTCCAAACACAGCCAGGAGGGGTCTGTACACACAGTATAAGAGAGGAGCAATTATCAGATTACAGATTACCTTTAGGTTTAGTTTTAAGAGATTCAAATCCTTGAAATCCTTGTATCAGAGGTTTCTGAAGCATTACATACAAAATATTGATTCAGCACTTTGCATAACTAAGAAGGCTGAAGCCATGGAGATTGGGGTGGACTGAAGGACATCCTAAAGCTAAAGTGCTGTAGGGAGATCCCATGCACAGTTGCCCACTTCTGCCTACCAACAGAGTTCTCACTCTGTAGTGGTGCTACATCAGCTGCTTATGTGGCTCCCCTTCACATGGAGAATCGGACCTGTTGCGAGGGATGAGCAGCAAGGAAGTTAATCATTCTGTAACATTTTTTCCCCCTCAAATCAATTACAAATTGTGTTTGGAAAACAAAATTAATAACATTTCTCTGAAAGAGATTATCTGTCTCCATGGCGCAGTGCAGTCCTCAAAGGATGCTAGCTGGAGCTCTGGGGAGCAGAATAGCCACAGCAGCTTTCTGGTTCCTCCTGCCATCCCATTCTAGTCCTGCTGGCTGGCCTGTCTGAAACTAGGTGTTCAGCCCCCACCACATCCTATTCAAGCCTCTCGACCTTCACTGTTACCTATGTAAAGATCTCGGTGAAGTCAAGTTATGTGACAGCTTTGAAATGGCAAAAAAATTCTCTGCTGAAGACAAGGAAGTGGATCCTCAGTTCATTTGCCACTTGTGGATTAAACTAGGCTTAGGTTTAGCCCTGCCTGCATGAACAGGTGCCTCAGGAACTCAGTCTGATGCCAGTCAGCTTCACAGTCATTGACATCACTGTCATTCCTCTATGACAGGTAGAGGAGAACCCAGCAGGGCCTTTGGGATGGTGAGAACTTACATTCCAGGTCAGGTTCCTCTCCTGTGAGGAAACGGATCACAGCCTCCAGCTGGCTGAGCTTCCGGTGGTCTGGATCGATGTCTGTGATGCAGTAAATCCTGGTGGGTAGGGGAGGAGAAGCCCAAAAAGGCAAAAAGATATCACCATCAAACAAAAGCTTCTTGAGAATAATAACTGCAAACAAGAATTCAGCAGGAAAGCTTGGGGTGCAAAGATTTTGCTGTTGTTGCACACCATGACCACTCAAACTACAACAGCATGGCTCTAAGTGAAGCCCTACCAATAAAACCAAGCATCAATTGATGGCTGTGCTTATTAAGGCCATGAATATAGTATGGCTATGAGCATAAGCTCACAACGCAACATACAATCAGTCCCAAATAATTACAGCAGATTTATCAATATGTACACTGTGTAATATGTGTACCTGTGTATTCATACACAAAAACAATGTGACGGAGAGACCTGAAAAGCAGGGGGCCACATGCAATGTGAGTAACACTGGGTTGGGAACAGAAAAAAATGAGATAGAGATGCAACTGTGAGATGAGGAATGAGCCTGCAGTATGATACAGTGTCAACAAAAACTTTCCAATGGGACGCTGCTGTAGGATGCATTTTAGGGAGAACTGAGAGAATGTTTTACAAGCGTGGGTGTCTGTATAATAAAAGAAACCAGCCTTCTAATCCTGCTTCCAATTTTGACTGCTTCATTGTCGGGACAAGGGAAAGGAAGGGATTATATGAGAGAATTGCATCTCATTAAGGGGCTGAAAGGAATGATTTATGAGCAAAGTCTAAGAGAAATGAATATGTAAAATGTGGTAAGCTGACACCCCAAGTTAGGAGTAGAAGAAGTCACTGCATGCATCTCAAGTGCTCTGCCTATGAAACTTGACAGTGTAATGAGAGGTGTGAAGGACTGCGGGGCTTCTTGAATATAGTTATTTTGGCTTTGATACAGGCTGGGTTCACGTGCCTGAGTGTAACTGAATTTTGAGTTCACGAAAATCCCAAAGCTCACAGCAATAAATGGAAAGTGCCATGTTTTACCCTGTCTTCTATCCAAACCAAGCAAAACTCTAAATTATGCATGCTATTGAAACAGCAGTCATAAATCACCTTTGTGTTCTCTAGGAATTAGGTCTAGACTTAGTTCAGAGGACTGCCAACCAAAAATAAGCGAAGATTTTAAAACATGTTTCTCTCTAAGTTTGCTGCAAAATTCACTGACAGGTCTGACATACTGTGAGTTTTGCAGCACAATTCCGAGCATTACGAGGAGGAACAAAATGAGTTGGAGTACAGAATACTGAAAATAAATCATAGGAGATGGTTTCTGGGTGGTGTACAAGGCCTTGGGGGGATCCCCCAAAGGAAGAGGTGGAACTGAGGGCTGAAGGTACCACTACATTGCCCTGAGACCATCAGCTCTTTCCAGAGCTGTTGTCCCATAACAATGTTGCTTTTTTTTTCTAGGCCACTAAGGGTAGTGAACTCATGCAAAACTGTTGGGAACTTTGTCAAAATCTCATGACAGAGTTCTCTGTCTTTGACAGGATTTCCTCCACTTACCATTCGTTTGCTAAAGACAGGTCTGGCTGGAGCAGGTCGTGCAAACCTGAAACCAAATAACACACTGAGAATTCAATTAGGTAGCAGACAGACAGATGGAGGCTGTGAAGGAGAAGTGAAGTAGTACATTTCAGAGTAGCTACGCTGCCTGTTAGAACAGTGGGGCTGTTCCACATCAACCTACCTTCTTCCACTGAAGTGTTCCCCAGCAGAATGTACTCCCCATGTCCCCTGGACAGCACAACCCCCAGGCTGCAGGGAGAACAGAGGGCAGGTCAGCAAGGAGAGGTGTAATCCTGAAACATGACACTGCATTCCCTGCAGTTGCAGCCCTTAAAGACATTAACTCCCTTCACAACAATTAAAGAAAAGAACATCATCAAAAGAGGATTAAGTGAGATCTGATTGTGGCATAAGAGTTTAAGGAATCTGCTTGTAGGGCTATGAGACGTTTTTGGTGACAACATGTTTGGTCAAAGCTGCAGGTTCAAATCAACAATAACGCATATAAAATCTGTGCCAATTTTAAACCTTTCCAGCCATGAAAAAAACATGCAAATGTTTACCTTGATTTCTTATGTGAAGTTTTATCATTTTCAGTTTACAAGAATATTTTTGTTTAGAACCAATACCGGCACACAAAAACATTCAACGGAACTGAAAGTTGAATATATTCCATTTCTCTGAACTGAAACAATGTGCTTCACCTGAAGTGTAGATTTTGGGCTCTGAACTTCAGATAAATAACTTTTTGATGGCGATAGGAACAAATAAATCAATTATTCATGCTGCTCTACTCATGAGTCACAGCCTGTTTTATGACCAGTTTGCCATCCCTGATGGCAGACTTCAGATGTATTGCATTGCTGATGTATGAGCCCATGCTCACCTGAAGGGTGTGCCACTGATGTCCGTGAAGAAATAGTCATTTGTGAGGAAGAGAACTCGTTTCTGGAATGAGAATGAATGAGAAAGTGAGAGATCATGGACAGATCAAGGTCACAGTAGCAATGGAGACCTGAGATTAACATCTTTGGGGTTAAGGAAGTTGATCATCCCCAGTACTTCACAGCTCTCTAGGACTGGCTGGAGGCAGGGATGAATCTGTAGTATTCAGTATATTTAACAACTTGTGACATTCAAGATCCAGGCAGCCGCCCAGTCTTTCCATCTAGGTCTTCAGTTAAACCTTCCTTTGCTCTAGGGCTCCTGCATGGGAGGAAAACTGCCCTCCCTCTGACATCCTCCAAGCCAACACACTGGAGTCCTGCTGTTCTTTTACTGCACAAAACAACCCTGATTGCTTTGCACATCAACATGGTGCCCAGCAGGAGTTGGGATTCAGTGGGGCAGGTAAGAAGGAGGGGTGGGGTGGGAACAGAGGCAGGATGGCAACCCTACCCACTGCTTGGGTTGGCAGCTAGGGCCAGCTCTCCTCAGCCCTGTGGGAAATGATGAGATTCCTGACATTTGCTTTCGTGCCAAACTGGGACATAACATTAACATATTTCAATTTTGTTAAAAAACACCCGTAAAAGAAACAATTTACATTTTCAAATTAAACAAAAGTGCTGATTCGAATCCAAGCCATTTTGATTCATATGAAAATATTTGTTTCTGACTGACATTTCAACTCATGAAAGCTGCTTCAGAACTTCAGCTGTTTGCCAGACTGGCCTTTTCCTATAGGAAAGTGGAACTCTTTTCCAAAGGAGAAAAGTTTTTGGAAAATTTTTATCCCACCCTTAAGGCAGTACAGGAACCCTAATATGTTTAAAATCCCAGTCCCAGCCTGAAAATGAGGTGAGAGGATGTGTGTGGGAGACAGCAAGTGAATACAGAAAACTCACTGTTCCCCAGGGAAAGTCATGCCTCTAACCTGCTCAGGCCATGCAGCTGTAGAAGAGGTACTGTGCACAAAGGACAGGCCAGCACTGGGCAGATAAGAAATGGAGAAAGGCTGGTTGTTTTTTTTTTACAGGAGGAGATTTTTGAGGAGATGGCAAACAGCTCAGCCCTTTCTCTTCCCTCTCTCTCCATGTATTTTAACTGTGTACTGCAACAGAACTGGAGACTTTTGCTGAGCTGAGATGTTCCAGAAGGGCTACAATGACTCAGGCAACATGGCACAGTGGTGTTTTGGTGGTTATGGGGAAAGAACGAGACTGAGACTCTCTGTTTAGAGTCTGATCTGATGGGAAAGAGGCAGAGCAAAGGAGGAGACTTGTGGGCAAGGATAACAGCAGATGACAGCCCAGGGGTACCACTGCTCTGAGATCCTTCAGCAGCATTTGCTCTGCTCATCCTTTGCTCCCTACCTGCTGCCCCTCTTCTGCACACAGAATCACAGAATATCCTGAGCTGGAAGGGACCCACAATGATCACCGAGTCCAACTCCTGGCTCCACACAGGACCACCCAAAAATCAGGCCCCATTTCTAAGAACGGTGTCCCAAAGTCCCTTTAACTCCAGCAACCAAGGTCTGAGAACACATACATTTCAAGTTTTGGTATTGTAACTGTTCTAGGCAGTCACTCCTGACTAATGCCATCAATGTTTGCCACAGGCCCATCCATTTGTCCCCAAGCTGAAAACAAAGCCAGTTTTTGCCACCAGATCTCTCTAACTTCACCTTCATTCCTTATATTTCCTTCTCAGTATCACTCTGCCCTCGATACCTTCCAAAGATCAGCCTGGGGAATTGCTATTGTGTGGGTGACAGAATAATTCCTGTCCCCTTCATTCAGCCCTTCTCTCCTCTGACTGCCTCATTCTCTGTGGTTCCAGACTCTGTCAGCACTTTCTTTGTTTCAACTGCTGCTCTGCTTCATCAGCTAGCACAGCAACAGTGGGAAATGCAGTTTTACTTCTGTTCCCTACTCTGTGTATTCAGATAATAGTAAAATAGTAACTTGCTCAATTTCTGTCTCCTATTATACTTTATAAGGCTCACAGTGTTGCAGAATAAAACACGTAATATCTGTTTCCAAGGCCACTTTTTGTTATTTTTTTTTTCCTCAGTAGGAAAGCAGAAAGGCGCCCTTAAAGTATTGAACTAAAATGCTATCTTTGGATGACTCAGAAGATACGTTATTGAGGGTGCCCAGAGACAGGCTTGAAAAAAAGAGGGTAAATTAAAGAGACAAGCAATCTAGACTGACAAAGAATAGATCTTCTTGGAAAACCCTGTTCTTTTCCAACAGAATAACAAAGATAATGGATGAAGAGAGAAAAGGACATGCACTGTATCTGGGTTTATATAAAGCACTTGAAATAACTTTTCATGAAATTTTATTCTAAAGAATCATTTAATGTGACCTTAAATGGGATCTGGAGTGAGAACCAACTGCAGTACGCTAAACAGAAAGAAGCAGTAAACGGCGCACCAGGAGAAGACGAACTACTGAGAGACTGTCTTAGGAGCCATTATGTACAGTGATCTGTACGATAAAAGAAATCAACATTTCTGTGCATATTGTGTCAGCAGCTCTAAAGATTATAAAGACAAAAAGGAGGAGGGAAATTCAGGTTTTTTTTTTTAAAAAAGGCGACTGGAAAAAATAGATAAGAAACATGGAAATGTAGGCAGTAGTTCTTGGACAACTGTGGGATGGAGAAAAAAATGAAAGGACAGCAGAAAGGAGGTCTGGGGCTTCCTGTTCAGAAATATCCTATTGCAGAGAATAGATGTGCTCTACAGAGAAACAAGGAACCAGCACTCAAATAATTCAGTGAGGCTCTGGTACCTAGATACCAGAAATGATACAAGAAACAAAGGCAACAAAAATAATTGCTCAGCTGCTTGGACTGAAAATTGTGTATTTCAAATGTAGAAATGTAGTTGGGGAAGGGCAAACCCATTGACAGCTGACAGTATCTGATAGTTGTAAACACCAAAAATAGGGATGGGTAATTTAGTTATAATATCTAGCAATGCAACCATTTAGAGGAAATGGAGGGGTATCTTCACTGAGAAATGGCATGATTTCAGCCTATGGCTGTGAGCAGTTGGCTTGTTGGAATTGGTGCTGACTGGCTTAGCAGACCAGCCAGCCTGATGACTGAAAAAAGACTGTCTATAAAAAATGATGGAAACTTTTCTTGAGATTTGGAAGACTTCTGGGCAGTTAAACTTGCAGGCCCCTGGAATACTTCCTAAGAGGAAATGATGGAAGCCAAACTCTTTGGGAAAGTTAAATAAACCCAAATGAAAAAGTACCAGCGAACCTAAATATACAAGACAATTTTGTGCTGATTCCAGGGGAAGATGTACAACCTTACGTTAGAGCTGGTAGGGAACGTTCACAAGTCTCCATTTCACTAGAAGTTTTCATAAAATGCTTGTAAATATTTGTGTAGAAATTTAATCCTGGACTTGGATAAAGGAAAACACATTCTGACAGGGCGAGGGACTGATTTCTTGAGTGTTTTTGGGTAAGGAAAGAGAGTTGAAAAAAGCCTCCAAACCTCTTTCTGTCAGCTCAACATGTCTTCCCCATCTCTAAACTCTTTAAGATCTCTGATTCATTTAACAGCCCTACAAACAATGAACAGCATGCTTTTTGGCTTTGCCTGGACAAAGCAGGGAGCTGTGAGGCATTTCTAGTGCCTTTGCTCATGCAGAATGCTGGTAGGTATAAAGAGCACCTCTAACGATGTTCTATTTTATGTCTTTAGCACGTGTAATGTATGTGGTGAAACAATAAAATCCTCACACTCAGAAATTCTGAGCGTTAAAACCACATCCTTCATTGTTCTTCAGCATCCATTTCCCCTCCCTTTGTGTGACCTGAGCAGGATCATTCTTACCCCTTTATCCACAGGGACCTTCACATCCATGGAGAGGTAGCCCGTTTCCCCATTGATCATGGCAGTTCTCAGCTGCAGAGGTGAACAAGATCAGCATTAGCATCTCTAGGTAGAGCAGGATGGGAATTAATAGAGCTGCTCATTGTTAACATACAGAGCCTGACAGGAAAGAGTGGGTGTCATTTTTTTTTCCCACCACAGCTTGTTTTTTTTACTTCTTTTAAACTTAAAACCTGTTCTTGGTGGTCAGGATCCTTGTCCAATCAGCGACACAAAATAAAAACGACTTATGCTGAAAGCTTGTTGATATCCCTTTTGAGCTAAAGGAAAGGATCTGGAAGCTATGAAAATGTCAGTCCACGTTTCAGCCTTCATCGTTTGGCAGCCAGAATGTCATTAGCGCGATGCTCTGAGACCCTGAAAGAGGAGACACCTGAGAATCCCACCGGCTCCCTCAGGCTGACTACAAAGCTCTTTGGCATTTCTTTAAACTGATTTATAAATTATAGTCTGTATAGAGTACCACTTCTGAGTGCAACAAAGCAGCTGTTTAACACAGCAAAGCAAGGCTGTGTGATAGCTGGGGAGGCAGTGAGAAGCCCACTTCATTCAATCCAGGTTCCAAAGACAAAATATAATTTCCACAGTGACTCCCAGCCTCTTGCGAGAAAGAGCCAGGAAATTTTTCCATAAGTGCAGAGGGTTTGACATTAGGTTCAGCCTGCCAGAGCGTATCAGCCTGTTGCTTCAACCTAGGTAGAAAAAAAAGGTGGGAAGTAGCTTATTCATTCACACAAATTGCTTCCGTACTTCGAGAGACAGGCTTCCATTCAGGTGCTGGCCAGACTCAACTGCATTTGCTTTATAAGACCACAGCTCTATTTATTATGGCTGTTTGATGTGGGTTATTTACAGGCTTAGAATATAAAGCTTGTGTTTTCCAAAGTCCGTGTCTTGGAAATCCAAACACTGACTGGTACTGTAACTCCTTGCTAGCTAAGAGAGCTTGACCTCCTGCCAGAGCCACAGCATAGTCTGTTCTGGTCTGACAGCCTGAAGCAATTTCTCTGGGTCCTGGGTTCAGTTTGGTTGTTGTTGTTTCATCCATGTCTTCTTGAATATCAGCCATCCCTCACTGCACCGTGGGACACTGGAGAAGTAAATCAGTGGGAACGAGATCTTGGAGCTCCTCAGCCCCAGCCTGTCCACAGGCAGGCTACCTGCTGTGCCCCCACTTGGGGTGGCAATGGCTGTAGGTTGGTGCCACAGTCCAGTCTTGCTGCTTCTTCCCCATTAGCTTCTCCTGCTCTGAATATTCAAAAGCAGCCACAGTCCTGGTGTGCGAGATCTCAGGAGCAATGGATCCGTGCTGTCACCATCACAGGCAATGAGTGCTGCTGATTCCTTTTCCCCATCCACTCATGTAGCTTCAAACCAAACTTCTCATAACATCTAGGTGTTTTGCCACTCAGTCACAACATCCTTGCACACTAATTTCCTCTTCAAAAGTTCTATCAAGGCTGAAGAAACTCTGTTTGGGTGGCAGTTCCTGATGCTGGGCACGATCCCTCAACCCTTCCCTGTTCCCCTCACACTGAGAATAGCCCAGAATTTCTTTACAAGCAAGCCCAAACTTCCTAGCTGCAAGTCGCACCGTTCTACATCAATTTGTCTTTTCCAGACAGTGCTATGTTCCCTCTCTTTTTCTCTTTAGCAGCTGGCTGTATTACACATCATTAGCACTTAGGCATATTTTTCCAGTCTGATTTTGCTGCTTATCAGTGTTGCTGAGATTACACTGCAACTGATGTTGAGTCTGTCATTGATCTAATACCATAGCTGTGAATCTGAGTGTTGAAATGTTGGCAGCTTTCTGCTGCAGTGGGTGTATCTTGAGAAACTCTCGACTTGCTGAAGTCACACTGCAGATATTGCTCACGTCACTGAATGTCTCTGTACTCCCAGTGGCTGCAACCTTTCTTTCTTCTGGAAGATGCAGCAGAAGAACACAAAGTGGCTTTGTTTTGCATGCCTCTTTTGACATTTTATTATGGTTGCATAAGGACTGAAACCTTACACTGTGCATCATATTAGCATTCAGGTATCAATGTTATTTGGTCAGACAGTAACCTGGTAGCCAAATAAATATGGCAGCAAAGTTTTAATTTCCAATTAATGTGTGTATATATATATATATATATATATATATTTTTTTTTTACATGTATGTATGTATTTGTGAAACAGCATACTGGGTAGAGAGAAGTAGCTCCCATAGTGGCTCCAGCAAGAGAGAAAACTACCATGGGGAGCAGAACTGCTAGAAGCCATCAGCAAACCCACACAAAGTAATAGATAACCTGTATCTTGACAAGTCCAGTGAGTATAAAACAGCTTATTTTTACCTTATTCTCTATGTTAAACATGTAGATGTGGTACTTATGTATATGGTTTAGTGGGCACTATTGGTGGGGGACTGTTGAACTAGATGATCTTAAAGGTCTTTTCCAACCTTGATGATTCTATGATTTTGATTCTATATTTCAGTCTCGTTTCCTTTCTCAGCCTGCCACACTCTTCCACTTTCCGTGTTCCCCCAGCACAGCCCTGAGTGCTTGCCCTGCACCAGCCACAGTAGCTGCTGTGATCCCCTTGCTGGGCTCTTTGTCCTACCTAAGTGGGTATCTATGGCACCAGATCTGCTTATCTCAGCAGTCTCCCCTGTAATCCAGAAGCATGTGTCCTACAGCTAATTCTATCTTACTCCCAATTCAGTTCTCAGTCTTAGTAACTTAAGTAGCTGTTCTCTCTTAATTCCTTCGAGTAAAAGAAAACTAGCTATGGAGGAGCCTTTCTACATTCCTGTTGTATCCGGATTCCAAGTTCTGATACACTGCAACACGCAGCTGTTGAGATGCATGCTGTTTCTTGTTTACCACTTCTTAATAGTTTTGCTTGAGAGAGAGTAGAAAGGGCATTTTCAAGTCATTTCCCTCAAGTCAGCTATTGTTTTTAGTGGTTCCATGCGTGCAATATGGTGTTTTCTGGAAAAACATTTTCTTAAATGATATATCCCTTATGCTCTTTGTCTATCGTTAGAAGTGACTGCAAGCTTTGGTCTCTTTTTGAATTGCACTTTCTTCCTTGCTGTGAATCTCGTTAGTTGAGTGGGCTCCGCTATATCTCACATACTGCGTGTACTAGTAACATTATGGGACATCTCCATACTCCCAAGCTTTTCTGGCTTTGTATTAAGCTGAATCCAGAGGTGCAGCAGCTACCACCAGCACGTGGGCCATGTACACACAGGCTGACTCCCTGAAGCATCCTCCAACTTCTTCCTTCCTCCTGCAAGTACTTTCCCTCCCTGTTCCGTGGGGACAAAAGCTCCTCCAGAGAAGGAAGGCAAGCACTTTGTAGAGAGCGCTGGCCTTGTTCTCTTCTCACCAGCTTCTCATAGGGCCAGTTACACACAGTAAAAACAGGAGTGCCTCTTCCCTCCTCCTCATTCTGTACAGGTATGCTAAGTAATAGTAAGATGGAGCAACAAAAAGCTTGAATTCATTTTCTGATACTCACTATTTCATCCTGGTCTTCCCATTCCACTTCTGAGAGATCTACACTGTTGTAGTTTGGCTTAGGCTTCAGTTTCTTTCCTTCTTTATACTGGTATTTATTAAAAAAAAAAAGAAAGAAAAAGAAAGAAGAAAAACACTCAAGTAAGCGTCTAGATAAAACTAACCCTTTCTAAACTAACCTGTGAAGAATTAAATTGAATTTGAAGAATAATACCATCTCATTCTCTGACTGGGAAGGCAGCATTTGGGTGCAGGTGCCTTCTCAGTCCCGTGCTGTGTATTTCTTTATGCAGGCAGTGTTGGGATATTTCAGGGGGGAAAGGCTTTTTCAGGAGAAAGGGACAAGCAGGAACATAGGTAAACTTGCAGTTAAAGGGTATAGCCTAGTTTGTGAGAATATTCAGCTAAATAGGTCAGTAGGATACACTTCAATATGCTCACCTCCAGGAAACCATTTTTTTTTCCTACAGCTAAGAGTGTAATCCTATTAACACTATTATACCAGCAGGAGACCTTTTCTGATGGGTATTAGGCTTTGGCTTCACTGAGAGAAAAGGAGGCTTTTCACCTCGGGGTTAACTGATGAAAGACAACTATTTCCCTGTAATCTTCCTGATGAAGAAAAAAGTGTGAAGTAGACAAAGAGAGATCAGTTTCAGGTGGAGGATAAGGCAACAACCTTACCTAGCTTTGCCTTGCCCCTCTGGAAACGTGATATATTCCTCCTCCTGACTTAATGAAGTAACTCCCCACATCTGTGGTCTGCCTTTATGAAGATGGCTACTGGGAAGCCCTGTGGTGGCACTTTATTTCACCAGTAGCCATACTAACTACTACTGCTGTGCATGTGGAGGTTTGTGTTGACAGGAACGTGTGTGAAGTATCAAATGCATAGCATGCCTGGGTAATGAAACCTGCTGGGTGTTTGCAGAGATGTGTGGTCTGGAGTTCCAGGTGAGAAGTATCCTTGTGTCCACCCTGATCCTCAAGTCCCAGCTGGTCTACTGGTCCCTAAATTGTCTCTGACCTACATATTACTAGGATTTGTGGTGCTGGATCCTGCTAGTCTCAGGTTCTTCATATGTCCAACATTACAGCTGTGCCAGCTGGGGTGCTGAATCTTCCTGAAGGAGGTGTGCCTGGGTGAGGGGTCCTTCAGCCCAGCAGTGAAATGCTGCATGCATGCAAATACATGTGTACCCACAACACAGCAAGGCACAAATACATCACTCACATGTATTCTTCCAGAGAGGAAAGGCAGGGTACCTCCCACTTCATACACATGCATGTATATATACATCAATGGGTGTGGCACTGATTTCTCTGTTCCTCATGTTCCTGAGGCTGGTATATCAATAAATCATGAGAAGTCAGGAGCATCCCTGAAAGCCAGTTCTTCCACACTAGCAAAGGTTCTTAAATTCCCAGCTGTACGTACCAAAGGACGGAGGTCTGGGTGTGAGAGGATGTAGCCATTATTGGTGTTCAGAAAGGCATATCCATGGACACCCAGCTGGAGAAAGAGGCATGAGAATAATTAGCTCTGCTTTAGCTAGAAAACCTGCTGCATAAGGATTGCCATTAGTACCCGGGCCAACTCAGAATATTCAGAAATATTTTCTTATTAAAGGTATTCACTGGCAGAAAACAGGCTTCATCCTAAAGCATTTATCTCTGCCCCTTTGGCTGCTCTGAGAGCATGCTGGAGTGGGGAGTCCCAGATGCCTCCCTTAGAAGCCAGGTCAGTCTGCAGAGGAGCTCTGTGTTATGTTTTGGTTGGCAAGACCATACCGAGCCTCGGTCAGTTGTACAGGCCTCCCATTTTAAAATGCTTTTTAAGGAGTAGCATAATCAAGGCAGAGCAGACACCGTCTGACCTGATCTGCAAGAGATTTCCGAGAGAGCAATTACTCAAATCAATCCCATACATAATACAAATTCCAGCTTAACTCTGAGTTGCTGAAAACCCATGGATAGCCTGTGCTTGCCAAAACAAGAGGTGTCTGAAGGAAAACAAGAGTGGCTAAGGTTTCTATCTTCAAAAATAAATGTAGACACTTTATGTTCCTATAGAGACAATCCTGGAGGGCTAACAGTAGGAAAGCAGGGAGGTAAGTCATTCACTGCACTTTTTTTGAAGGAAATGAATTATGTATTGCACACATCTCAGATCAAAACTTGGACTCTATGGAAAAGATTTTTTTTTCAAATTGCATAGAGCTCAGCATGGCAGATGAATCCAAGGCATTGGATCAGTACTACCTCAAATTTCCTTGATGACCTATTAAAGA
Source organism: Pavo muticus (assembly GCA_016647715.1). NCBI lineage: Eukaryota > Metazoa > Chordata > Aves > Galliformes > Phasianidae > Pavo > Pavo muticus. The sequence goes on along the minus strand of JACDJE010000019.1, from coordinate 3,054,167 downwards.
TGAAAAGCACAGACTCAAGTGAGCTCTCAGGGTAGCCCTGGAACTGGTCCTTTGTAGCCAGTATGCCAGGGGAGTCAAGGTGAAGAAATGAGGTTTCCAAAGTGGTCTGAAATTGAAATAGCTTCTGGGAAGTCATGTCCTGCCTCCGATGTAAAGAAACCCTTCAAATATTTTCCTTCCTTCCATGGCATTGCTTGGAGTAAAGGAGCATTCCCCTTCTGGGTCTAGAAGAAAGATTATTGTGACACATGACTTTTGAGTGACACGGAGGAAGGAAAATGAAAAAGTATAAGTATTCTACAGAAAATGAATGTGCATAAAAATTAAAGCTCCTGGACAAGGCTCTCGCAGGCCCAAACCAGCTGGCTTTGGTCTGTTGAGCACAGGCACCCCGATACTCTCAATTCCTGGGTTGCCTGAAGGGCAGTTTGCTGTAGCTATGAGCAAATGGTCTGCAAATCCTGCATCTAGGTCTGAAGTGCAACACAGATGCATTGCCTCTGACAGCACTTCCACTCCTGTGAGTCTCTAGCAATCAGATTTTGGACAGCTGCCTAACTGGTAGTTGTTGTCTAATAGTTCTTTAGGAGAAACTGGAAATTGGAAATGATGGCTCAAACTACCCGATTCCTGTGGTGATTCTAGGATGAGTTTACCATCTCTTGGTATGCAGACTGATTGAACAAAATGTCACTGCACAGAACTTACAGCAGAAACCAAACTAAACAGAGCATCTCTGGAGTGTTTGCCTATTGGAGAATGCTTTTTCTTTTTTAAGATATATCGAGCACAGAACTGGTGGAAACTCTTGGACTAATTCTGGAGAGCAAATACTCTGTCTAGGTATAGCATCAGTGAGTGAGAGCCAACTTCCTGTTCACTGCTCTGCCAAGAAGTCTTCATGCTGAGCTGGAAAAAAAAGACCACTATGCATAACAAAATCATTTGGTTTCCAAAGTCCATTCAGTTGTTAGATTTTCTGCCAAGAATATGTTGACAGGGAAACTAGTTTATTTTTTGGCAACTGATATGGCAGCTTATCCACTGGAAACTGGATATAAAACATTAATTTTTATGAAATGGACTATCTGATCTGTATCATCTTTGAGGGATCTAAGCTGGTGACCATAAAGGTGCAAAGACTCTGTGACCAGTTGTGAATCCACTGGATCATCCAGTCCCTGTGTTTCTGAGGCACCCTAAGGGGTGAATGATTTCCTGTGTTGCTATGATGTATCACCACAACCAACTGCTCTTGCTTTATGCTCATTCTTCTTCCTACAGGCAAAAGAATGACTTTTCAGAGACATACCCATGGAAGAATGACTAATGACTTTGCTGTATAAAATAGCAAGTTTTATCTCAATCTTACCTTATAACGTGGAGCAAGTTTTAACAACTCCCTCAGTGGCACATCAGAGCCCACCACACCCAGGAGAATGCCGTGAGATCGCTTGAAAACAAGAATTTATTTTCAGAAGTAAAATTTGGGTAGTTTTCTGTCTGAATACACATTGCTGCCTTCCTACTGACCTCTCACGTGTTCTCTCCAAACTTGTGAATGTTCATTTAAAACCATCTAGCATACGTCAGAAAATCTCAAGGGTTGCTCCAATGTTTATAGATAGAAGCAATTCTACCCAACACTAGTCCACATTTTTGACTATGATTCAGAAGTAATATAAAATGACTGAACACAAGATTTGAGGGCAAAAGTATTCATTCGGTATGTGTGAATAACAATAAGGACAAGGCAACCATGCGAAGCAATACATATTCGTTTGTCACTGGGCTAAGTGAACCGAATGCCAAATACAGAATTATCAATCTAGGACAAATGAATGCATGAAATCCCCGCAAAATGGGGAATTGTTTATTTATAAGCGTCTGAGAAAAAAAATGGCTCAGAAGCTCCCACTACAGTGCTGTGTTCATAGAGGCTAAGGCTGGCCTAAGGCAGAGAAGACAGACAGTTGTTCACAGGACCTGGGCAGAGAGCTTATGCCTTGTACAGCAATGGTGAGGAACCAGATGCTGAGACGAAGCTGAGAAGCTAGAAATGGTACAGAAAAGTGTGTAAAGGGTTTCAAAATCCAGAGGAAATGCCTTCATCAAAGACACCTAAACTGTCCAACCTTTTTACCTTATCAAAATAAAGACAGGCTTGACTTTATTGCAGTGTAGAAGATAATTCCCAGGAGAAAATGCCAAGGGCTATGTGCTTTTTAATTCAGCAGAGAAAGCCATTATGATGGGAGAGTGAAGCCAGACAGACTCAAAGTGGAATTTAGACACCAGTTTTTAACAGAGTGAGAAACTGCAATGGAGGGGTCAAGACTGGATGCCTTTCTTCAAGGACACTTTGACCAAATGCAGGTTATTGGACTCATGAAGGACTGTCTATGTGAAATGTAGAGGTCTGCAATAAAATGCACAGACGAGACAAAGTAATGATTACTTTCAGTCCCAAATCTTACGGGGGCTGTGAATTAGGCTGGCTTTGAAAATGGAGGGATAAAATGGGGAGGAGTGTCATGTTCAAAAAGTATTTGGAATAAATAGCATTTAGAGGAAATGACAGACTATCATTTTGACAGACAAATTATCATCTGCACATTCTGCCCGAAGTCTACTGCAGTTCCTAATGACCAGGCAGTCTCTCGGAGAAGCGCTGGCTCTAAAACCCCACAAAGGTCTGCTGCAGACTTACACCTCTGCTGGTGGAAAGGAGGGCGAGGGCCATGCTGCACTTACCGTCTCATTCTTCTTGCTGAAGACTGGCATAGCCACTGTTGTCATGAGCAACAGACTTTGAGCCTGAGATGCGAAGAGCTGCCAGAGAACAACAAGCCATGTGTTAGCAGACGCAGTACTGCAGATAACCCAAGCAAAAGGCACTGGAAATCCCAGGGAGCCCAGATGTTGGGTACAATCAGACACCTCCTTGCCTCCCACACCCCTCTGAAAACAGATGGCAGCATTTTTCAATGCTTTGTATCCAAGAGGATCGTAGGATGGATGCTTGCTCATGCGGGGTGATGAGAATGGGCTGAAAGCCAGTGAAATGTGTTGAAGCAGGAGAATGAAGAAACCTGTAGAAATGGTGACACAACTTAAAACCTCCACATAATGGGTGTATAGACATAGGTACTTATGCAACAAATGTAAAAACTACCAACACATGTAGCACAGGATGTAGAAAATCAACACAAATATGAGCAAAACACAAATATCATCTATATTGCAAACACATGAATAGCATGAATGAGAAACAGCACAGGCAAATGTTTAAAAGGCACAAATACACACACGGCTTGCTTATATAAACTTGCCACTCAGGCATCTAAGCATAGGAAAGACAGAGGACAACATAGTGAGCTGTCTGTACAGTTGATGTGCACACGTAATGGGGAAGCAGAGGGTCCCATTACTGCAGAAGACAGATGCTCTAAAAACATACAAGAAAGGAGGTAAAACAGGCAAGATACATGCACAAGAGTCTCCCAAACATGCCTAGCAGTGAAAAGGACCTATTCTCTTGATGCCAGTAGCATCTCCCTTCCATTTCTGCTTTGGTCAAGTTAGTAGCAAGGCAAGAACTGACCTCCTATCTCCATTAGTGTACGTGCTAGGAGCCATACAGCAGCCAATAACCTATGCACTTGCTTGATGGAGATTTGAGCCTAGTGTCTTGACTTATTGGTCTGGATGCTTCTTTGTAGAGAACTCCCCTCCACAGTAACACTTGTGCTAATACACAACAAACTACTGTCCCCAGCACTTATCGAACACATGGAAGAGATCCAGTGAACTAAGCTATCTCACGACACAGACACCCTTATCTACTCTGGACCCACAGCACAGCTCTCCAGTACATCCAGCGTTGCCTCCCCTCTTGTTTGTGTCAGAGAGCTCCTCAGAGCTGCAGACCCCCACCCCCAGATGTAGAGGCCAGCTGTGGCTGTGAGTGCTCACAATGACACACCGATCAGCACAGGATAACGGCACGGCACGCTCACAAAACACAGGGCAGAAATTACCTCCTCGGACTGTGGCAGCTAGTGGGAGACATGGATGAACAGGTGAATGAATACACAAATGGAGAAATGAGTCAAAGATGGGAGAGTTTGGAGCAGAGGAAAAGTACTGCAAGCCAAAGCAAGAGGCAAGGAAAGAGATGCAGCAACAAAAGTGCAACAAACATATCCCAGAAACTGTGGGTTCTCCCCAGTTCCTTTCAGGGCTGTGGCAGACATCCTAAAGATGCTGCTGATCACGCTTGGGCTAGTAAGTGCAGTTCCACAGTGGAATTCTGTCCAGGAAATAGTATATGGGAACATTCTCACTATTTCTAGAGAATTTTTCCTCTGGTCAGCTCTGGTTGTCACAATTACGCAGAAATCTCTCTGTGGTGAAGATGCCAGAGTATGAAAAAAACCCTACATCTCTCTAGAAGCATGGAAAGCACAAAAAGAAGTGTAACTTTCCCTTTCTGCAATGCAAATAGAAGTGGAGATGAAGACTGAAGAACATCTTCTATTTGAGGTAGTGCAGGGGAAAATACCTTCAGTGATAATCAACTTTGTTTTTCCCTTCTCTCCTTTGGATTTCAAAAGTGCATGGGCAACATAACATCGTGATGGCACCTGCCTGTGGTCCCAGTTTCTGAAGTCTTCCTCTCAGGCAAGGAAGCGTGTTGGAAGCCCCAACTTCCTGGTCCTTTGTTTCCCTCCCAGGAAGTGAGATGTGCCCATTACCTACAGGCTGAGCACAGGGCCAGTACAGCGGGTGACCTTACATCTTACTAACCCAAAGAATGAGAGAGTGAGCCCGCCTCCAAAACTGAGATCTGTATCTTTGTGTGACTAACAGTAGTATGTGCTCAGGTACTGGGCTAGAGGAAGTAAATCTCTGTGACCCATATCTTCAGCTGTAAATAGTCTTTCCTGTGAATAATCCTTTAGAAGGTAGCCTTCTTTCACAGGAGCACTTCTTAAGTCATGCTGTGTCTGTGTGATTAGTCCTGGGCTCCTGGGTCACTGCAGATACAGACCTGAGTCTATATATACATCTCAGCTCCAGAAGCAAGCAGAAAAGAAATATTGCCTGTCTCAGCACAGCCAGACACCTGTAACTTCTGTCTGCCAACCAGCTCCTGGTTTTACATAAATTTCAGGACTTCACTTAGGCTCTGATACACAAAAGATATTTAGATGGGAACTGGGACAAGTTATATGCCTACTAGCATACTAGCTGAAGGTTTAACACCTTTGCCAGATTGGCTCATAGGCCCTACTGTTTGCTGACTGAAGACTTGAGGTGTCATTCCTTACCGCACTGTCCATGTAGGCTTCAGTCCATATAATGTCGTGGTCATGGTTGATGACCATAGGACGGCTGAGAACATGCAGGTACTCCATCACGTTCTCCTGGACGTCTGCCAGTGTGGAGATCTGGGTATAGTATCCTTCACGGAGAAACAGAGGCATGAGTCACCCCTGTGACACATCCCTCACGTTTACAAATGAGTGTTCATGTGAAGTTAGAAAATGGTATGTCAAAAACTGCATCTACCCAGACAGTTTTATCCACTCTTTACAAAAAGCGCCTTGACATGCCTTGTAGCCTTGCTTTTCTATGTATACAAGTTTCCATGGAGATCTAGAGTTTCAAAGCACTGGCTCTGTTCTTCTCAAAGCACTGGACCTGTACTCAAGACCAGAGTCTTGATATAACAGCAGTCACAACAAGCAGATGTAAAAAGCTGTTTTAGGTCTTAGGCAAAAACATTCATGAATCAGGCTGCCTGTGTTCCTGAATGCCAAACATACGCAAAGAAGGTATTCCACCAAGCTACTCACTTCCCCTGTCCCATTTTATGTAAAGCCCAAACTCTCAGCTTCTCTTCCACAGTGCTCTACTCTTTGCTCTGTCTAGCTTTGCATCCAAGGATGGGGCCTATGTCTATCCACCCATTGGAAGCAGAACTAGAAAGTGTAAGTTACCTATTTCCAGAGCTTTCTCTTCCACAGATGGACCCATAGCAGTTTAATACACAACAAAGAGTACAAGGAATGTCTTCCACTTATCAAAAGATTGTCAAATGCTAGCTGCTTAACTGGTTAGAAATGCTAAACATGGATCCCATTGGTTACACTTGGTGTAGCACATAGTATATCAAGTATATGGAAAATAGTTATCACTAGGAAATCAATGCCATGTGAAATGGCTCATGAGTTGATAAGCTTTGTGATGTGGAAACATTTTGTGCGCTTGAAAATGAGGATTAAAGAGCTGCATAATATGTTGAAATGGAAGAGCCAAGATCAGTGAGCCTTCCGTGGAGATCGAGTTTGCTAAGTGAGAACTGAAGTGCGAAGAGTATATTTTTGCTCTCAAGGATAATCCATTCTCACATTTTATAGTGAACCAACAGTACTGTGAATTTCTTGTCACTAATCTTATGTTTGAATATGCAATCTGAAATCCTTTTTTTTTTTCATCTAATGAAAAGTAAAAAGGTTACTTGTGTTTCATAGTGCTAACAGGTAAACATTTGAACCTTGGACATCCTCAGCATGTGTACACTCTACAGACTAGCAACTCTTGTATGTCAATTATTTTCAATAGCAAATATACCCATGTCTTTCACACAGTCTGTTGAGGACACTGTTCAGACAGAAAGAGATCCAATAACCCCAAGTGGTCAGGCCCCAATCTCAGTCTCTTTTTCCTTTCTCTGTTGAAAAATTGTACAGACATAGCAAGCACTGCAGGTTGCTGGCCATCGCCAGATGTACTAGGGCCAAGTCAAGCCCAAACAGACAAGACTTTTTTTCTCTTCCTTTTCCTATGTCTGATTGGTCTAACTGGACTTTTTAACTGGCCTCAGATGGGTAGGGATGACTCATCTACTCTGAATGAACTTTCCCATTCATGCCATTTCATGCTGACTACAGGGAACATTGGTTTTGGGGCAGAATTAACAAGCTGTCCTGGTACCTCAGTGAAATCACTGGCACACAAAGAATTTGGCTGGCATATAGGGGTTAACCTGCAGGCATTGAGAAAAAATGCTGTAAAATCCTTAAAAAATATGTTTGTTTTACTTCTGAGTCAAAAGATGTCAGGCTTACTGTCAGAGGTTTAGACAGCTTGTCAAAAGCCAGCAGCTGGAACACAATAAGCACAGGGACTTAGGTGGACTACAGCTGGCATGAATCTCGGTCACATTGTCCCTTGGCACCAAGACAGGAAAACATGGTGGCTCAGCACCGAGGACTTGCATTAGCTGGACATGGGCATACTCCATGCAGACTAGCAGGGCCTGCTCTTTCCTTAGGTCAGCTTCCACCCAATGGTTCCTGGGCCCCAGCTGTAGTGGGGAACTAATGGGGGTGTCCATAGACCCGCAGTCACGGTCCACATGTGAGGTAACAGTTTGGAGTTGGGTAGCCATTACCGTACAGTACCTTTGTTGTTGCAAGCGATCCATTTCACGTTGGGGGCAAAAGTGACCTCCCGTCCAATGAGGTAAGTGAAAACCCGGACCTGGGAACAAGAAAGAAAAGGTAGCCTAAAAGAAGCTGTCACGCACTACCAAAGCCAAGCGGTCAAGGTTTGACACCCTGCCATGCAGCAGTGAGTGCTTGCTTGTGCTGCAGGACAAGAGCTCTGCCTTCATGCAGAAACAGGAGCCTCTCGCTCCATTTGTTTCGCATTTTGTGGGCTGGAACTTCATTTCCAATTACAATAAGCTCAGAAAGCCAAGTATCACCCAGGATCATCTGCATAACAAGGCAGAACTGCAGATTCTGTTTGATTTTAAGATAGCAGCTCTGCACTCAGCAACCACATGCAGAGAGGTTTATAGCTCACAGGAATTCTTTACCCAGGGGAACAGCCTGTCATGTGAGCGTTTAAAGAAAGCTTCTCCATTTCTTATGTTTAACTAACAACAAAGGAGTGAACCCTGAAGTAAACAGCTTTAACAGCCCTGTGCTCTGGTAGGCTGCTTCTCTCCTTTTGTGCGTTGCTGTTAGCTGGGATGAGGTAAACAAATAAATCTGGAGGGTTTAGGATGAGCTTGGTCCATTTCACTTTCAAAGCAAGCAGGGCTGGGAGGTACTGGGAGAGGTTGTCTGGGCCATTCCACTGCCCACCATATGGACTGGTAACGGACAGAGCTTTCCCAGGAAGGGCCAATTATAAACAGTCCTGCCTGGCTGCTTGGTGTTAGCAGCAGGATGCACACAGGTCAGCTCTGCCCAGCACCTTGGATCATCTTCTTCCCACCGTGGCTGGATAGCACCTTTCTTTGCCCTATCTGTCACTTCCCAGACAAACCTTCCGATCTGGCCAGTTGTACTTTTCAAACACAGCTTCGTAATCCTCCACTGCTCCGTCTGTGATCAGCATGATGGCTTGGTTACACAAGCCTCCTTGGCCAGCGTCTCTGAACTGCAAGCAGAGTGAAGAGCATTAGTTACTGCAGCACTGGACCTTTCTGTGTTGCTGTAGCATCTTTATTCACCAAGGGTCAGATCCTGTCTTCCTCTTGCAAATCTCACCCTGTTCTCAGAAAGCTCTCCTTGCAAAAGGACGTTGTTTTGATGTTGCATATATATATATATATACGCATATATATTTCTACAGCACTTACTAGCTAATGTGGTTGCTGGAAGCTTTACAGAAGTAAAATAAGAAGAAAAGCACTGTAGAGGAAGGGTGCAATTCACTGTGCTTTACAGCTTCTGTAGTCACGTTCATTTACGCTAAATGGCTATAGACTGACCATAAACTGCCATTCTGATTTGACAGCATAACCGTCACTTTTTATGGCAGAAAATGTGAGAGGAAGGGGAAACCAGACTCATTATTTCAGGGCAAATCCATCAATCTACCAAAAAGAGCAATGAGAAACAGGAACACATGAAAAAACAAGGCTACTGCCATCAGCACTGAAGTAGAGCACAAATGCATCAGATAGTGAGACCACGTGCTGTAATGAGAAAGGGCCAATATCTGTGCTTAAGTGATATTTAAGGCATATAGAGGTAGCTAGGATTCTGGTACAAATGTTGATGCTCTGCTTCTGTGCTCTGACCAAGGAAAGGTCTAATCAGCATAGAAAGCTGCAGAAGCTGGTATGCAGAGTGAAAAGTACAGAAAGAGGAAGATATGACAGCTCTGCACAGAAAATTAATGAGGCAGTGGCATGAGACGGAGAGAGTATGGGAGGCTAATTGAAGGGTGGCTGAGGTTATATCAAACAGCAGTGATTTTAAGCTGGAGAGAATAGACATATATTATAAATTAGGAATAAAGGCTTGAAGTGGCAAGACTAATTGCATAAAATAAAAGCAAACACTGGACAGAACGGAGTGCAGGGTGTGAACTGGGACTCGTGAGGTGTTTCAGGTTTCAATACATGAGTCTCTTCTGGCTTGGCAAGGCTATTAGGACTAAAGGCAAGCATCTTTACCAGTATGAATGGCACTGTGCTACTGCTGCAGATTGGCATCATGACCATCAATACCCAGAAACCTAGTCAAAGTCAAGATTTCCTCAGTCATTTCACCACTCCTACCATTACCTCTATGCTTTTTCATCTATATAAAATACCAGAGTCGGTGTTAATATCACCATAACGTCTCCTTACATTTATGTTAGCGGTCCTGTCTTCTACAACACCACTCTTAATATCACTGAAATAAATGTTTCTCTACTTCAGTGACCATGAATTCAACAGCTTCTGAGTGACCACTATTAGAACCACATGTATGAACCCATCCCTCTCTGTTGCTTAATAATCATGTTGTATCACTGACCAGAATCTGGACAGATGATTACAAAAGAGAACCACAGAATTCTTAGGGCTGGAAAAGACCTCTAGGATCACCCAGTCCAACCATCAGCTCACCCCCACCATGCCCACTAACCATGCCCCTCTGTACCACATCCACACGGATCTGGAACACCTCCAGGGATGGTGACACCACCACCTCCCTGGGCAGCCTGTGCCAGTGCAGCACCACTCCTTCTGAGAAGAAATGTTTCCTAACATCCAACCTGAATCTCCACTGGTGCGATTTGAGACCATTCGCTGTCATCCTAAGCAATGAGGTAACGTGGTCATATGCATATCTTTCTCTGCAGAATCCCCAAGCTCTGATGTTTCCAATGGTCCAGAAAGTTTCTAAACCTTGTACAATGGAAAAGCCCTGAGTGCCAGCTGCAGGATAGCTGGAGCCCCCAGGAGTGTCAAAGCAGGAGTGTCTCCTGCTTGGCAAGGGGACCCAAGGCAGATCCTGGGAGTGCTGAACAGCAGCAAGAATAGGATGCCCTTAGGCACAAAGGAGGAAAAGGGAAAAGCAGCTGACAGCCACGTGGGATTGTGCTATAAACCACCAGATGAGGAAGATGAGAAGGAATCTCAGGTGAGCTATTCCTAGGACATATACCAATGGTTTCCAGAGAGAATGGCAAATGTAAGTTTCCATCACAGAGGTGCAGGGTTATGGTGGTGCAGGAGATGTCAGAATGAGGTCCAAATCACAGATATGCAAGCACTGTAATTAAAAAAGCAGCTTATTCAGACTGTTGAAATCTGTAAAGTGCTTTGTTTGGGCAATTATTAAATTAATGCTTTATTATGGTTGCCCATCATTTCAACAAAGTACTTTGGACATCTCCTCTGTAGCTTACTTTAGACTTCATAATACTGAGATACTGAGAAATGAGATGCTGTATCAGAACCAGCAATCTCCTAATTACTGGAGTAGATGATATTTTCAACAGGGAAAATGAGATCATCGCTGTCACAGAAATAGAGATTAAAAAGACAGATATAGAAAACAAATGAACAAGAGGTAATCCCTGATGTTTGGATCCTTTTGTGGCTGGCTGCAGCTGTAGCAAATGATCTGGAAACACTCACATGAAGTTCTGAGCATAATTCCCTGCTCTGACTGAAGACTTAAGACTGTGAAAGAAGGTGAGATGGGGAGCAAGATGCCCAGAGACCAGATGTCTGAAGGGGTGTGGGCTAGAGATGTGGTCTGTGAATGAGGGTTGGAGCCATGTATTCTCCTGTATAAGTTTGGCCATGTTGCCAGGAGTAACAGGCATGATCTAATTCATTCAGGGTCATGGTGTCTTATGCTCACTTATTTGTTCATTGCTATTCACCTTGCAGTTTCAGCCTGGTCAAAATAATGGTGAAGCAATGGGAACATCAGCAAAGCTCAGTGGCATACACATCCCCCGAATAATGGTACACCCATCTGGCCAGATGTCTTGAGTGGTCCCCCTCCACCTCTGCCTGCCCCATTCACACAGACATGCCTACGGAATTATGAGGCATTCAAACTTATTGACAAGTCCCCCCTGGACAGAAAGTTAGCACTAGGGAAGGAAACAGAAAGTCACTGAAGGAGAAACAAGAGATGGCTTTAAGCAGAATGGCAGAGGCTGGCAAACAGGAAATTCTGAGCTTTGCGTATCCTGGAAAATATACTGCAGAATCCAAGTCCAGAAAGATGTGAGTGGAATCAAGAAAAGATTTATAAACTTTCTGGTGAGAAGAAAGGGAATACAAGGAGTACATTGGCAGATGGTAAAACAAAACAAAACAAAAAAGACACAACAAAAACAGCAGAGAAATAATCAGACAGAGATGCTTTATAGCCTTCATGCTTTATCATCTAAAGAACAGTATCGTAGTGGCTGGGTACAGTCTGAAGTGTTAAGAAAGAAAAGAAAGGATTACAGGAAGGGTCACAAAGTGGTTGGGTTAAAGAAAAGGCAAATTGAAAGCATTCAAATAATCTGTGCTGAGCAGAAAGAGTAAGAATTGCAGAAGGTGCTGCTGGACTGCTTGCCCCGTGGGCTGAGACCAGACTGGGACCTTGCTGAGATCCCAAAGGGCAACAAGGAACTGACAGAAATTACGTTTTATGTGGGGAATAAACTAATGGGTAAGTTGTCCTTAAGCACCTACACCAGTGCTAGAAAAAAATAGTGACAGTCCTACCATGAGTATGCAGAGGTAAAGTCCCACCTAGGTGGGATGTAAGAGGCCACAAGCTCTTTCAATTTCTTACATCAGACAGGTTTATTCTCTCCACGACACTAATCCTCAGATATTCATATTTCATCAAAGGCCAATTTGTTACCAGTTTCATCTTTTTTTTTTTTTTTTTTTTTTTTTTTTTTTTTCCTATAGCCATTTGGGAGTGAGCTAGTCATAATTAATCTCACAATTTCTGTCACTTCTGAGTGCAGCAGTGAGTCAGGGTGCCATTAAAACAGCTTGGTGTTAGGAGCGGAGTTTGTTCCGTGGTGACCTCAGAGAGCAGAACCCAGGGTTTCTTTTCCTCCATGGGATCAGCTTTCAAAATGCCTACTTACTTAGATGGCCCTGAGAAAGGAGGACCCAAAAGAGCCCCAGGTTTTGCACTGCCTTATCCTAAGAGGTTGACCCATAATGAATGTATGAATGATGCCCCTAGGATTTAGGGGAGTGTATTTGCACAGGTATATATATATTCATATATATGACATGGCTGTACAAATATAAAAATATATTTACAATTTATTCACACTGGGAAGAATAATCGGAGGCTCCAGTGCAGAAGAGGAGGCTGAACATTGGCCGGAGAGGAATACTGCAGGGGCAGATCAGCTGCCTATGAGTTAACAATGTGACAGCGTCTGAAGAAAGGTAACTGTTGTCTTTCGTTGCGTTAAGGGGGCTGTGGAGTGTAAGACAAGGAAAGTAATTATTCTGCTCCGCTTAGCACTTGATAGCTCTAGGCTGCAGCACTTGGTACTGCTGGGAGCACTCTGCTCCAGGGAGGGCGGAGCGGCCAAACTAAGAGATACACACCCGATGGAAGGGAGAGAGGAGATGTGCCCAGCGTGTGGGAAGAGAGAAGGCAGCAGTGAGATAGACTCGAACTCGATAAGCCAGAAAGGAACTCAGAAGACTGCTCCTGACACTTGAGAATTTGAAAGCGCTTTCCGAATGCGTGCTTAGCACCATCGTTCCCCTGCGATGCATATTTCAGTGTAACTACGTGGTGTGTGGCTAAATTGAAACAGAGAGTGTAAGTGGCTTATGGAGCGTGGCAGAGGCAAGGGAAGCTCTGGCTAACTGTGCTCCTGGAGCTGCTGTGCTGATTGCATTTGAGATTAAAATACGCCCTGCTTCCCCCAGGGCATCATGGAGGGAAACAAGGACGGTGAGAGACCGTGTTCTCCTTCACCCCCCTCTGCCACTCGTAGCTCACCGAATACGTCTCTGCCGGGCTATTAATTCTAAGAGCAATTGGACTGAGGAAAATTACCAGGGAAATTTTGCAGTCACTTTCATTACAGATATTATTACTGGTTGTCTATTGTAATCAGCAAAGCCCATTTCATCAGCGTGATGTAGCATCTTTCATTCTCTTGCGTATGCTCCTGTGAACAATAACAGGACAGACAATCTGCGAGGAACAGTTATGATTACAGGCCGAGAATGTGAATTTTATCTGATGGGGGGGGGGAGGCTTCTTCCACCCAGGCTGCACTCCAACCCTGCTGTTGCGTGCCTTATCTGCATGACTACAGCAGCAGGACCACGGGTTTGCTTCAGGACACGGTGATGCAGACCCTTTTCTGCCCTTATGATTGACTAAGATCTAGTAAAGCTTTAAGTGATTTCAAAGTCCTTAAAGCACACATGTGCTTGCAGGGGACATCCTTCTGCAGGCTTGGGGGTTGCCTAGTCCAATGAGTATGCCATGGCAGTCAGAGAGGAGGTGTGCAGTCTCCTGTCTCGTGGGACCAGACTGGTTTTGGTGCATGTGCCTGGCAGAGCCTCCTGCTGTGTCGGCTGGGACAAGGAGGCTGTCTTCAGGGCTGTGCTCCATTCTTCTCCACTGAGCCCTGCAAAGCTGTGCTGGTTGAGAGGGCCTGCAGCTGAACTGCGTTAAGCTTCTTTAATCTGTTGTCACTGTACAGAACCAGTGATATGTTAGACTTTAAGAAACCAGTTTTATTCTGGGGGAACAGCAGTTTAAGTATTCTTATTTAAACTGCTCAAGCCTACATATGCTCTTGGTCTTTTGTTATGAAGATAAAATCTATTTTGCCATAAAATGCAAGGATACATTTAGATAAATCTAGCAGACATCTAGTGCATGTAATTGTTCTAGGTTTGTATCATTACTGTTTCCATGGTCATCTAAGCAATTATCTTCCCCAAAAGATGTCAAACTACTTCAGTGATGATGCTAAACAACTCTTCTCAGGTTGCTATTAAGTTCATCATGCTTTAGTTACCACTGCCAAGTCAGTTCATCCACCACCACAGGTGGATTCAGCTCTGATCATACTTGCACCAGGATAAATTAGGAACACAGTCACTATATAGCCAATGAACTTAAACTTACAGTCTGCGAAATGAGTAAGAGTGGAGAATCTCTCCCAGGATGCCAAGAACTCTGTTACAGCCTTTAACATCAGCACCCTTATTTGGGCCACTGGCATCATACTGCTACGTATATTTTGCTAGCACCAAGTGCATGGACATCTTTCCACCTAACCCACTACAGACAGAGTAGTGAGGAGGTGGGGGTATCCAGAAGCTCTTGGGCCTTTTTTTGTTAATATTTCTTAAGGAATAGAATTCAGTCACACATTTACCTCCAAGCAGAAATCGCAAATGTTCACATAAGGCAATGAATTATTTATGAGTCTTATCACAGCCAGAATCCTCCTGGCCTGTGATGAGCCAGTGCAACACAGCAACGAGGAGGAGGAGAGGCTGATTCAGTGGGGCCAAGTGAGGAGATGTCCCCCAGTCTGTGGGGTCCCCATACCCACAAGTACTGCTCCCCTGGGCACTTAACTGCCAGGGGTTCAGAAGCATCACACACAAACGTACACCTGGTCACTCTTGTCACAAATTCAAGACCCATGAGAGTTGTTTGCACCACCCATATCAACTCCCCCCACAGCATCATGATGACTGTGCTACATCAGATACAAAGGGGAGAGCAGGAAAACACATGCCCTGTGTGAGCATCAGCTGAGAGCCTCTTACCTCCCTCAGGATTTTGAAGGACTCTGTCAAGGCCTTGTTCACTGTTCCCACTCCTTTTGCCTGCAGTTCATCCACCAGCTGCTTGAAATGCTGTCAAGAACCCAGAAAAGCAGTGGTGAGCTGCAGGCAGGCTCGTCCTTGGAGGGGAGAAGAAAGGGAGACCTGCAGAGCCCATCTTGGTGGGCTCCCACCCTTTTTTCATTGTTGGCAGGGCAATGTCACACTGCCACGGATGGAGGTGGAGAAGTGGCTGTGCTGTTAGCAGTGCCATCGCGTTACAGAGCACAGCCCATGGACTGTGAATTCCCAGTGGACCGTGAAACATCACACAAGGGAAAAAAAACCAACAATTAGAAATTAGACTTTCCTCTATCCAACAACAACAACAACAACAAAAAACATTCCTGTGCATGAGAGAGCAACAGAATAAGGGGAGAACAAGCATTCAAACTGGCTTTGATCTGGTTGAGACAAAACCCTCAGAGAGTGCTCTCCACAAAATGGGCAAGGTCCAAAAGACATGAGGGTCTGCTGGGAAACGCTGCAGGAGATGTCACTCTCTGGGGGCATACTCTGCAACCCAGAGCTAGGCTGGGAAAGAAATTTGGAGAGAAAATTGATGAAGATGTGAAGGGATGCGCTACCTGGTTGTGCCACTTAGCAGCAAATTAACCCAATGTCACAGTGCCTTTATGCAAAGATGAACCAGAGCCAGCACACACCACTGAGCTGGTGCTTGCTTCTGAAATGCAGACCTACATGCTTCTAGGAGATAACTGTTTCTTGTCCCTAGAGTTTTGTGTTGCAGCATCTTAATCCCATGCACTTATCATGTTAAGTGATATGCCTTGCCTGGATAGCATTAGTTGAAGCCTGGTACTCACCTCTCTGTTGTCTCTGTCTGCTTGGACCAGGATACCCTTAAAACAGGGTTCAATAAAATGAACATAATCATTGTACTGCAAAGACAAAACGAGAAGAAAGTTGGTGCAATGTCCTGGGTGAAGGTTGAAAAGCATTATTAATTGTTAACACATTTTATAAATTTTTCCCTTTAGAATTGTTTGTAGTGATCAAGGAAAAATATAATTTTGATAAAACCCATGTATGTTTAAGTAATTTCTTAGTTATAGGATTTGCTGTATTACATTTGGGCATATCCACACATACAATAACTTTTTCCCCGCTCAGACACTCTAGAGATCTCCACACTCTACAAGCTCGTGCCCCTTCTTACAATTGCTTATTATAATATTTGCACATATTTTTTGACTTCTGTAGACTTCGAGCCCCAGTCATCAGATGAACCTCGTCAATGGCTTTGTAGCCCAACAGTCAATGTCTCTGGCACACAGCTAAATAATAACATATCGAGTTGCCCCACATCCACTGAATTACAATTATTAGTGCAGTGTCTGCTTCCAGCCTGATATGTACGTGAGGAAGGAGACGCCATTATAAATCTTTGCCTCTAAGGTTCAGATGAACATATTTGTCATAGGCTAAGGTGGTACTTACTGATGGTTACCAGTGCTCAGCTTATCAATAGGAGCTTAGGTCAGGCTGTAATATATCTGAGCCAGAAGGCTCTTAGTGTAGGTGTAACATCACCTGACCTTTCTGTGATATACATATATTTTTAATAATATACCATATTTACATCTTCTTAACAATTTCCTTCCTTTTATCTGCCAACACTATTCATCCCTCCATCCATCCATCCATATAAAGACAGAGCTGTCACCACTGGAGTTTCTAACCATGTTACACAATGGGAAAGCTGCCATGAAAAAGTAGATTTTATATCTTGGTGATTGTGCCTCGGCAAACTTATATGGAAAGCCTGGTTAAGGAAGTAGTGCTTGAATTAGCTTTGAGAATTAGGAGGTGAGCAGACATTTGCCTTTAACCTGGCTCAGAATCCCCCAGTCTTGCTGTGAATCATGGAAAAATTTTCCTCTTGTGTTTATTGGTGCTGGTTCTCTCTGGCAGACCATTCTCATCATGGCCAGGGTCTTGAAAAGGGAGTGCATCCTGACCAAAGACATACTTACTGCAATGATATTGACAAAGTCATTTTCCCCAAGAGTATCTAGAATGGTGACAATGGTGTGTTTGGCAATGGTCATCCGCAGGCCCTTCATGCTTCCACTGACATCCACAATGATGACGATGTCCTTGGGAGAGGTGGCTGCTTGGATGTACCTTGATAAAAAGAGGAATACAAGAAACCATGGTGAGAGTGTGGAGTGGAGGATTTCTGGGCATACACATCTGGGTGATGTGAGCCACAGCATAATGTGCACTGTGAGTACAGCTATCCCACAGGGTCCAGCTGTTCACCAGCAGGGCTCTTGCTACCCACCTGCCTCTCCCACTGGCCCCAGCCTCTTCACATATGGACAAGAGTTGGGACAGCTGCAGACATATGTCCAGGTTTTATCCAAGAGTGACTGCTACTATACCATACAGCTGTGCTGGACAAACTGAGCGAATCCTGCCTTTCTGTGTAAACAGCCCCATTCCTCTAGCTGCAGGATTAAGAAGGATGGGGCAGATGAAGGATGCACATGCAATACTTTCCATGTGGCACATGTCAGATCCCCTATGGAAAGCTGGCACTGTCTGGTGGCAGGCCTCTATTTATGCACCCATCTCCTGCATGAACAGCATGGCACAGTGACTGCTGCTCAGCAGCTCCCCAAGTGTCACCTTGAAAAAGAGGGAGTGGGGAGAACCAATTTTCTCCACAGTGCTTACCAGCCACGATTCCTGCAGTCGAAGGAGATGACCCCATTCTCATCTGGTAGCCACTTTATTCCTGAGGGGAGCAGAAAAGGGAGCAATCAGCATGTACACAAACAGGCATGGACTCCCTGCCAATGTATCCAAAGCACAAGCAGAGCTGTGTGGTCTTCAGCAGTTCCCAGAAAACTATTAAAATTTTATTAACAAATATTGTTAGGTGTTGGCTGGTGTCTCTGTATAGTCTGGTAAAATTTGAGGAGCAGTTGCACTTTAACCATTCTGATGTAGTTCTCCACATCTTTTTTCTCATCAAGAGCATAAGGCAGCAGCTGCAGAGAGAGCAATGTGTCCTACATTCCCTGCTGGAGGCTCTGCTCAGCCATCTCTCTATTCCCTTCCATAGCACTTGGCAGGCAGGTCATAGAGCAAGGGCACACAGTCATCTGACAGAGAGGCCACCAGGCCAAGTTGCAGCTGTGGAGGGTCTCCCCACCTCCTCTGAGCATGTGTGGGCCCTCCCTCTAATGCTGTGACCTTACACAGTGCTCACAACTGGTAATCAGGTAAGTCAGGCTGAGCAGCTGTTTTGGGCATGTGTGGCCTTGGGGATGAAAAGGGGCTGTGGCACTGTGACTGCAACTAAAAATAGCAGGGAAGTGAGAAGATTACACCCAGCCCAGTGAGCTTCTTTGCAGGGCAGCCTGTCCAAGGCACAGTCCTACAAACAGGCTTCTCTGGGGCTTCAAGTGCAGCATACCTGGGGGCCAATCCAGGGAAGAAATAAGGCTTTATGCCTGCTATAGATGCTATTCCTTCAGCCTAAGGTAGCAGTAGGACTTTTGGTTCACCGCACCTTGTCCTTCATGAAGATGTGCTATCCCCATCCTGGGCTCTCACACAGCTCCGCTCCATCCTGCTCTGTGCTGAAAGACTTGGGCTGATGGCTGCGCTCTTACCTGGGTAGAGCCTGAAGAACCCTGTGGAGCTGCCAAAGTACTGCCAGGTCAGCGTGGGATCCCTTTCAAAGTTATCCACAAAGACAGGGTTCAAGGCTTCTGACATGTAAACACCATTCAGGATGTCAGGATCTGCAGGGAAAAAGAACAGAAAATGAGCAAAAAAGAATGAATAGGAGGGGAGAGCCTCCTGCCTCACACTCCTTCAGGATGCAGACTGGGATGGGAATGAAGATGACCCTGGAGGAGTACAGCCTTCTTCAAAGGTATTTCCTCCTGATCTGCCCAAAGTCATGTCCCTTCATCACAGTGCCTCACAATGACGCCTGTCCTCTCACCAGCAGCTCTCCAGTAGGAGCAGTGGAGGGAGCAGAATGCATGATTTAAGCCAACTATGGAGGGCAGGTCATCCCTGGTGGCTGGAGGTGGTCCCAGCTGGGCCATATGCCTTTATCCCCATTTCTCTTACATCCAGTTGGAAGAAGATTCTGAGAGACTAGAGATGATAAGCAAGTGAGCACAGACAGGTCTGAGCTGTTGTAAGCAATTGCCGGATGCACCACGAAGTGGAATAGCCTTTCTGCAGTGTTTAAATTTATGCTAGTCCCCATGATGCAATTACCCAAGACAGAGGAGCCCTAGGTTTTACATGCTGTTTCTGTCTCTCCGCTTTTTCCTCACATTTTTCTTCCTCGCTTTCCCTTTCCTTCAGAAAGCTTGAGCTGTCCTCCCTTGCCCTTGATCTCATCAGAACCAATATAAAGTTGCAGATTTGTGTGAAGTCGTAGGAAGCAGTGTACATGCAGTGTCTGTGTTGAGTCATTGCCTCAGGGGACCAAACAGAGCAGCAGCAATAGAAGAAGGGAATTGTAGGAAAGTGGTCACAACAGGATTAACAGTATTAATGTCAAACAGGACAGGAATTTGACCTACCACTTCCTGTTTAGTCATTTCAGTTTTGATCAAAGTAGGGGCAAAATTTAACAGTGGCTCCGCAGCGATGGATTCAAAGTAACTCATGCATGAAAGGAGCCAAAAGAGCTGTGGAGAGCAAAAGCTTGCTGAGCCCACTGCCATACATGAGAGGGAGCAAGTGCTGCCAGGCCTGCTCCTGAGAGGAGCCCCGGGTGTGGAAATGGCCTCCACCACCTCCTCCATATCCTGCTTGTTCTCCAGCTGCAGCAAGAGCAGCTCGATAGTTTGTGTCCAGTTGTACAGACAAGAAATCAGATAGCTGGGTACAGCATCTCTGCTGTCTCTGACAGCAGCCATTTGGCCACCTTTCCGCGTGCCACTGCAGCCAGCTGCCTACCTTGTGCTCAGCCACAGCCAGCCCTGCTGGTGGCTCGACTGTGTGCAAGTTTTTGTGTCTGGGGGTCTCAGACCAGATGAAATTAATTTAAAATCTGGCGAGAAATGAAACTCCCTCTATTGTCCCCCTAAATAATGTACCAGTTGTGAGCTCAGTCAACAGTGCAAGCCCCATCTGGTCCTGAGGCTTGTAAATGAGCTCCATCTATGAAAGAAATAATGGATTTTTTGTTTGTTTCCCAAATGTATTCAACAGGAAGAACCAACTGGGTGCCAGGCAAGGAGCCAGTTCAAGGCATCTTTGTGTGTTGACCAAACTCAGCAGTAAACTTAGGACAGTCACAACTGGGTTTTAGCCAGCAGCTTCTGCAGTGTGTGCACTGCCTTGAACACGGACTATTTCCTGGTGCAAAGGTGGAATGGCATCAGTGTGCAAGGGAGAGAGGACAGACTGGGCTCAAATGAGGCTGTATGAGCCTCAGGGTTTTCCTGGGCTCCTGCAGCTACTAAAGACTTATTGAGAAACGCAAATAGCCCAGAACAGTCATGGCTCAGTAGTAGCTGTGAATTGTCATCATTCCCCTGTGAGTGTGCTCACTGGGAATTAAGAGTGTCTCCATGAGGTGTTAGGCTCTCATAACCCAAAGATACTTGGGATCTATTTTCTCAGCTGAAATCAATGAGATCCTTGACACCTAAACATCTTGATAGATAGGACCTTTTGTACAGAATAGCAATTGCCAATAAATCCACATCACATTTCATTTCATAGCATCTCTGGTTATAGAGATGAATCTAACAGACTACACTGCCTGCCTAAAATGGAGGACTGTCTATCACTTAGAGGTCTTCCAAGAGCAGATAACACCTGAGCCTTGTCACAGTGATAGACTGCAACACAGGCATAACTGTGTCTTGAGAAAATACCTTTCCAGACCTGTTTTTTTTTTTTTTTTTTCTCAATTGCCTTTCCCTTTCCTCATCCTTTCTTCTGGTATTATTACTCCCACTTAGATTTCACACCACCCTACCAGGAGTGAGAAAGTAATGGCCAGTCATTCATTACCTTTGTTGTAGACGTTGGTAGGGAGCTGGATATCACTATATGTTGTGTTTACCAGCAGGTTATTGAAATGCTCATTTGGCTCCAGAATGAATTCATCTCCAAGCTCCACATAATTGTCATTTTCATCCTTCTCATTAATCAGGAGGGAGTTGTAGTAATCAAACTGTTGATGAAGACAATGAAAAAGAGAAAGACAATGAGAGTAGAGTGATCAGTGCTACCTGTGAAAAATAAAGAATGTTCTTTCACCCATAAAGAAGAAGGGAAATCTGGAGAATTTGGGCTTCAACTAGCATCAAGATGAGTACCAAATGACAGCCACTACCAATGAAAAGTGTCAAGCTGCCCAAATGATGGTTTCTGCCCAATTTCTTATTGCAGGTTGCAAGCATAATCAAGCCAACTGCCAAAGAGCCTCCTAAGAGCAAAGGGATGCAGTTATAAATTCCCATGGTCACCCAGCAGCATTTAAGCTGCTATCTGGAGAGGTGGAGTGTCTCACTGGGTCTGGCTCACAAGTTTGCTAGAGCAGTCACGGTGACTAAACTTAGTCACCCTGTCTCTACCACTGTCATGTACTGGAGTTAACTCCTGATGTACATTCAGATTGGATTATCCTCTCACTGTCACTTCAGGCAGCAGAAGCTCATCAAGAGTAAAAGACAGAGCAGAAGGTGCTCAAAAACAACACAAATCTCCCCTGTTAAGGCCCTCTGGGGATTTAGCAGCTATGGACATAGTATCTCCAAGATAGACTTCCCTGTTGGATAACAACTGTTTTTAACATGTTTTGTTCAGTTTATCTGAGGGAAGAGGCCCTTTAAAGGCTTATTATGTTGAAGTACTATCAGTACTCAGAGGTGTGAACTGTGTGTGTGAATAAAGGGCCACGTGCCTTGATACTGCGAATGCAGCTGATGCAAGAAGTATGACTATAGTGTGATTCTTAAACAAATGGGTAAAAGAGGCAAAATTGATATCTGGGTTGGTTTCATGAAGCATTTTCAGTCCCCTCCTTTCCTAGCATCAACAGTAGCCTGCACTTCGGCTATGTGCTCAGTGCTTACAGTGCGGATAATGGACTTCGTTAATCTGTTTGCACTCCAATTCCCTTCACCAGCAATAATCCCATAGCTTAGTTACAAACAGTTACTAAGGGAAAGCCAATTATCCAAATTGCATGGACAGCACCAAACTTTCATCCAACAGGAAGTCTTGACAAGTGCATGTCTGCAAGCTAGAGAAAAGATGATGGCAGCTGGTGAGAAACTCAGCTCATTGGGATTAATAGTTTGCTATGGGTATTGGTAACATTACGACCTTTGCAAGAGGACCCTCCCTGTTGCTCATACACCAATTTTTAGCTAATTTCCCAGGCAAGTAAACTGGGAAGCACCAGCTAATTTGCACTAATGTGTCACATAATGACAGTGCTGGCGTGCAATAAAGGTAAAACCTCTATTGTAATATCGTGCAACCCAATGTCTTCCCAAATCCTTCTCATCCCTGTGTCAAAGGGACTAATCCCCTAGGTGTTACTCAGGCTTGGGATCTGCCCAAGGAGTCATGTTGGTTTCTAGATGAGCTGAGTGTTCTGAAGACAAGGATACTCCTAACCTGATTCCTAGATAGAAGGTCAGGTGTGCTGCACGAGGTGCTAGAGGTGGGAGGGTCCTGCTAGGTCAGCCTGTTGCCTGAT
This sequence comes from Pavo muticus, assembly GCA_016647715.1. Taxonomy (NCBI): domain Eukaryota; kingdom Metazoa; phylum Chordata; class Aves; order Galliformes; family Phasianidae; genus Pavo; species Pavo muticus. The sequence goes on along the minus strand of JACDJE010000019.1, from coordinate 3,031,296 downwards.
CCTTATGAGGATACGCGCCATATTTTGTCACTGACAGGGACTAACTTACCTCCAGTGAGGAGTTGTACTCGTGGTTCAGATCTGCATCCTCTGCTGCTTCCACCAACCTCTAATGCAAACAGATAAAGAAAGACGAGAGATGCTGTGGGAAGTCTCCAGAAGCTTTTCCACCAACAGGCACTCATATAATGAGAAGACATGTGACCACCTCCTTCACTACAACACAGACACAAGGCTACAAACACTCCCTTTTCTCTGCTGTCATCCCATGCTGCAGCTTTATGACTTGGAAGGTATAGTCACAGCTTTTATTGCTGAGTGCATTTACACCTGCTTACTCTGGAGTCCCTAAAAGCCTCTCAAGGAGTCTCAGTCATTGCAGGACATGTACACACAAATAGAAACATATTCATTTAGACGAAAAACAGATATATTTCATTTTCCATGAACCCTTCCAAAAAGCCATGGGAAAGGCATTTTGGACCCAGTCTAATGTCAATAACTCGTCAAAAGAAAAGGAGTCTCAGTCTGCTATTGTTGCTGAGAAAAAAGACCATAACTTGGTTTCGTAAAGGACTCAGTGATGCTATGGCTATTCATGAGATCTGACTATTTATGGTGTCAATATAATCACTAGTATTCTCCAATATGATGCTTCAGGGCACTAATTCTCACTTCACATGCAGACTGGGAAGGAATCCAGATAAGAATGTGCATGTTTTCAGAGTTGCACAATTAGTGGCAGTTTCAGCAAAGATACTTTGTGCTTCTTCACAAAGGATAAGGCAACTCAAACACTGGAAAGGTCTGGCTGTGAATTTAACATTATGGGCCAAAGCCCTGGATCTAAATATGCCCACATTTCACTTCAGGATTCAAATGATGTGTTTCTGGATGACTTTTCCACATTAGATGTCTTAAACAGTCAGGGCTCTGTGGCTACAGAAATACGCTTTGTATAGTGGGTAAATATAAAGGAATATGATAGATCCTTAGATGTGAGAGGGGCCATAATGATTACCTGCTCTCCTCATCTACAACACAGCAACATCTGAAGCCCATTTGCCACCTACTCCACATTTCCCCTTGTACACTGAAACTTGAAGCTTCTACTCAGGGGCTGCAGGAATTTCCTCTGAGCTACACGCAGCTGAAACAAGCTACCATAGTCTTCAGTGGCCGGAGGTCATCATGCAAGGATGGACTTTATTTTCACTTATCAGAGGCTTTTTCCCTTCTTTTAACAGCTATAGAATTAAACACCTTTAAGGAGAAAAGTGTTAATTCCCTCATATTTATTCCTAGACTTTGTTTTTGTCTTATTTCTTACTCTGGGCTGACAGAGCAGCCAGCATTCCCCTGTCTGAACGCCCACGTCCTCCCACCAGTGTCTACTTAAAGCTCAGAGAAGCCAGCTGCTCGGCTCGGCAAGGAAGTCCTCACACAACCCCTGTGCCCACGCACCCCTGGTGCAGGCAGAGGGAGGCCGGCACTGGCTGCTTTGGAGCCACTGGAAGGGGACTTTCCACAGCGCCCATGGTCATACCTCAACAGCTTCCACCTTCCTGCGGAGCATGCTTTCCATCTGCTCTGAGAACTTCTTCACAAGCTCCAGGCCATCCACCTCTTTGATCTTCAGGGTCGGCTCCACGTCTTTGTACTTCTGCCCAAGGGAAAGCAGAAAACCCTGCTGAGTGGGAGGCCTTTAAGGAGGGGTGAAACTATTATGGCTAGCTGGGCATTGTCGCTGGTGATGAAAGATGTGTTGAAAGAACCACCATGATTTACCTTCTTCTCCCATTTTTGCGTTTCTTCCCTTTTTACTCTATGATTTGTGCACATGCAGATCCCTGACCAGAACATGAAGCACTAAGTAAAAGCAAACAATCCAATTATGAGCTTGTGGCTGCTTAAAAAGGCAATATACCTAGGAATTATGAGCATAGCTCCTTCTAACACAGGCATTAAAAGCCTGGGAGTAGTCCTAAACTGGGTAATTGTACAATCTTTATTTCTTCTTTTCAAAGGAAGTCCCAGAACCAACAAATAAGCAGAAACGAAGGGGAAAAACTGGCAACCAACGCAATTTGATTAATGATAAATAGTTTGGTGGAAGTGCATAAATTGAGCTTCCCCCATGATCACATCTCTCTGTAGCACATACACATCCCCCCTGTCTTCATACAATCATTAAGGTTGGAAAAGGCCATTAAGATTATCTAGTCCAACTGTTGACCCACAACCACCGTGCCCACTGATCACGTCCCTCAGTGCTACATCCACATGGCTCTTAAAAATCTCCAGGGACAGTGACTCCACCACCTCCCTGGGCAGCCTGTGCCAATGACTCACTGCTCTTTCTGAGAATAAATGTTCCTTAATATCCAATCTGAACCTCCCCTGGTGCAGCTTAAGACCATCCCCACTCATCCCACCTCACCACAACCTCATTTCAGGGAGTTGTGGAGAATGATGAGATCCTCCCTGACTCTCCTCTTCTTCAGATTGAACAATCCCAGTTCCCTCAACTGCTCCGCATAAGACCTGTACTCCAGACCTTTCACAGCTCTGTTGCCCTTCTCTGGACATGTTCCTCAGTGTCCTTCTTGTAGAGAGGGGCCCAAAACTGAACACAGTACTTGAGGTGCAGCTTCACCAGTTCCGAATACAGAGGGATGATCACCTCCCTGGTCCTGCTGGCTGCACTATTTCTGATACAAGCCAGGATGCCTCGTAGCACACTGGCTAACTAGGCACACTGATGGCTCATGTTCAGCCAGTTGTTAACTAACACCCCCAGATCCTTTTCTTCCTCTTACAGATTTCCAGACACACTGCCCCAGACCTGTAGCACTGCATGGGTTTGTTGTGACCCAAATGCAGGACTTGGCACTTGGTCTTGTTAAAGCTCGTACAAGCTTCATGTTGTGTTGGCGATCTCACTAGGGATGTGCTCTTTTTGCAACTACAATATGAGGAAGTGAGAAGAATGAGAAGATAGTGGAAGCTTTAGTGGCACTTTTGAACTAGAAGCAAGTGGTGGGGGCAGGACTTTACATGTCTTGAGGGTAAGTGAGCAAGCTCGCTGACCACTGGGGGAGGCAACGAAGCACAGGCAGAGTAAGAAATGCCCGGAAGATGGGGCAGGCTGAGGAGGTCAGACAGAAATAGCAGCAGCAACCAGTCTGCACCAGGCATGGCGGGGAGGCTGCTAGTTCTGTCTGCCGTGATTAACAGCAAGGGTTTTACTGGATTAAAAATGCCAGGCCTCGCATTCCCTCTGCTGCAGCTGATAGCTGGGGCAGCGTTGGATGACGATGAGGAGGAGGAGGAGGTCAGGTTGAGCACAGAGGTTGGCATAACCACACTGCTGAAAGAGGGATGTTCAGAAGCCCCAGCGGGAGGGCTCTGGCTGATGACCAGCCTGCAGCACGCACCCAGCTGGTGCCTGCCCCACTTAGCTCCATGTCATGATTTCAGCAGGAGGGAGGTGATCTCTGCCACGGTTTAATCAGGCCCTCCTCGGGGGGAGGAGACTAATCTCTCCTGGGAGAGTGGTGACGGGGGCAGGCTGCACTAGCACAGCCGTCATGCACTTCACAAAGTGACCTGCCAGCAGCTACCTTGGGTCACTCCTTAGATTAAGAAAAGCATTACCTCTCAATTATTTTTAGCATGCTTTTAACACATTGAAAAGTGGAGGTTAACAAGGTAAAATAATCACAAGCAAGTTCAAGCAGCCTGCTAATACCATACACATCTCGGCCTTTGGAACAAGCCAGTGCTGGGAAGATGTGGCAGAATTTTTGCAAAATTTCAATTAGCTATTGTGAGGAATAAATCAGTTTTGAGCTCAGATCCCCTTTGAGCTTTTTTCCTACAAACAATCCATAAAACCATTTTGTATCTGTATTCCTGCCACTAAAGGCTCTGCTATCAAAGAATATTCTCTGCAAGACTTCCTAGAGGTAGGCAACAGGGTTGTACCTTTTATCTCAGTACTGTTACCAGATTCCATGGCACAAAGAACATGGTGAGTGCCATCACTGGTACTTGTTGCCAACCAAGATTAACTACTGCAACACAAGTTCAGGTTATCAGATCATTATATTTTCCAACATGGGAATCAGCTATAGGCTTGGGAGAATGGGCTGCAATCAGCTGATGTTGAGAAAGGACCAAACAGGTAATTGAAATAACACATTCTTTCACATTCCTCTAGTGCTTCACTCCCTGAAATAGCAGGGAAAATTCATTAAGATTCTCCTTCTGTGGGGGTGGCAACTTAAAAGCGGAAGATCTAGAATTCAGTATCTAAAGTTTTAACTGTGAACAGATATGTCACCAAATATATTTTCTTGTTCCCACCTTCTTAAGATGAAGCCCATTGAAGTATGTAGTGTTGCATTACTCACCGCTAGTGAAACTATATTAAGGGTGTGAAAGACATTGCTTTCATCTTCACCCAGAAACATGTCTTGACTGAACTTATTTTTCTGTTCTTTGCTTCGTAGTTACCTTCATTGCTTTATAGTAATCACACATCTGGAGCAAAGCCCTGCTGTCCTTTTTAAGCTCTATCTACCAAGGAAGGCAACTGTCACCTCAACTTCAGAAGGAAGCAAGAGGAATTCCCAGAAACGTCTATAATACACTGCTAATGTAGCAGAGGAAAAAAAAAGCTCCGGGTCTGCTGAGATTGATTAGTGTTTGTCTCACTCAGAGGCAAGCTGAGCTCTGGGGAGAAGCCTAAAACCACACAGGGACCTCCCAGCATGGCTGCAGCTGGTGGCCCCAGGCCCTACACAACAGCTGCAGCAGGGCGATTGCTAGCAGACCGAACAAGCCAAAGGTTAAAGCTGTTGGAGATGCTACTGTCCTCCTACTCAGCCTCCCTCATCACCGCTTGGCCCCAGCTATGTTGCTGTCAGCTGTTCTAGACCCTGGTCAGTGTTTTGGTACAGACCCATCAGCAAGCCAGGCTCATGTACCAGATTGGTACATGAGCTTCTCTTGACCTCTGTTGCATAATATCCAAGTGAATATGAATACTTCAGCCATCAAATCAAAACAGCTCTTAAGTTTTTGTTCCTCAGAAGTTAAATCTGGTAGCATCCTGGCTGCTTGAGACCAAGTGCCACTTGGGGGCTTTCTCAAAGCTGCTTGGTCCAGGATGAGAGAGTATTTAGTTTCTTCTGGAGGGAAACAAATAAAAAAACTCCAAAGAAATCCAAGCAAACTAAGCCCCAGAAGAAAATTTATGCTAAATAAGGAGAAGGTGCAAAAACATGCAAAACATTCAGATAATGAAGGAATTACAGCTCTCAGAACAATAAACTAGCTATTTCATACCTATTAGTCACAAGGGAAACATGAAATCAAACTTGGAAGGTGCAGCTGTCTCTGTATTTTCTCAAATAGGAAATGCCCATTGACTTAAAACAAGCCCTGAGGACAGAATTGCTGGTACTCTGAACTGCACTCCCCACCCCTGTACTAGAGAAACTCTTGCACAAAGAGAAATATTTCATGTGAACAAGAGGCAGTGGTCCCAGATGAGAAAGGCACCTGGGGAGCACGCACATTTTTATCTCTAGGGCACATTTGGCTCCTCTGGCCAGGCTGGTCTGCAGTATGTGCACTGGGGCAGTGATCTCCATGAAGCCTCTTGGGGTCTGACTAGGCACAGATGCATGAGGCATGAAAATGTTGCCATTTAGCAAGAGGTTAGTCTGCAGCACTGTGTTAAGGGCTAAAGGAAGCCCTACAGAACAGTCCCTGCTTTGGGAAGTGTGATAAGGTGTCCAACTCTGTGCTTGCTGAGGTTGATAGAAGGACTGAAGATGTCTTGACCCCCCTCAATATGAATTCTAGGATGGATTTGGCTACATTTGGGTTTCTTCTTCATCCATTCTTTTCTCTCACAATGAATTACACTAAAAGCCAACAGAGCTGTGAATTTTTGTTTGAGATGGTTGCCGTGACTCCTAGTGTACTAACATCTACAGGTCTCGTACAACCCCTACACCAAAGAGATCAAGATCCTGAGAGAAAAAGCATACAGTGTGAACAGAGGGAGGTGAAATGACCCACTGCAACACCTTCATAGAACCAACAAAGCACAGCTATTTTGGAACGCACCTAAGCACCATGGCTGCTATCCTTGGCCTCCACCATTGATTTGTAATGACATTGGCATTTTCAAGCTATACCCTGTCCTCTTAAGTCCGACTGACTTTTGAACCTTAAGGAGTGTAAACCCCCTAATCTGTTAGCAACTGCACTCACTGGGCTGGCACAGGTTGACTGTGTTGAAGCAGCATGGAGAAGACAGTGACAGCAATAGCTCTTGACATTATAAAGTAGCACCCTTAACATATTAAAAAAAAATAATCTGGAGTCTGCAGACTTCTTATTGGACATCAAATACCCATACAGCACCAGGCACAGATAACTGGCTATCTGATAGCCCCAGTCTGGGTGTGCACTGTCCACTGGTGATTGGGTATCCACTTGAGCTGCTGTAGCACATCACTTTGACTCTAGCACTACTGCTTGAGGACCTCATGAGGGAATAGTCAATGCAATTGAATCCTCAAAATTGCTAAAATGCAAACTTTCGCCTGAGGTACCTATATATCTGCTGAAAATTATTTATTGTACGATGACACATTCTTTCTAAGAAGGACTGATAATCATCACATATCTTTGACAAATACTAAAGGCCTTTCTCAGGAAAGCCTAGAAAAGGCTCTCCCTTCCTCCAGAGATAGGGTTCACTAGCATCTAGGTTTTATTTATTTATTTATTTTGCACTGGGATGTGGGCGTTACTAAAGGACAAAAAACAGTCACCCAAAGGGACTAATAGGCAGTGCATGGCTTGTGTTGAAGAGAAGAACCAGAGAAAGAAGTGAAAAGAAACTGGCTGGCCACATGAGGCGGAGCAGGGAACATATCTCCTCAGATGTGCTCAGCAGCCATCGGGCCCCCTGAGTAGTAATTAAGAGGGGATGATTAGTACAGCCCTGCTGCAGCAGTGTGCAGGGATCAAAGATCAGAATAGGAGCAGCCATTCACCTCTGACTTTAGGGATCAAACACTACAGGGCAAATTCTATATGAGTGTAAATGGGAAAATTTATTTAAAGTCCCTAAAGTTGCATCCTTTAATGTTGGCAGAGAGTTTAGTGGAGCGGCCCTTGTTCTTCTGGAATATCATAGCTTCCAGGACACCTGCCTCGGAGACTCTGTCCAAATGATGATTTTAAAGACAATTCAAATGCAAGGAAAGTGCCTTGAAGAGTTACTGGAGGAATACAAATGAGGAAGCAGAAATAAACAAAAGTACCAGCTGGAGAGCTAGGGGAGGGCACTGTGGGGTGATGACAAACAGATGAGCTATGAGCAGACAAGGCGGGGACTGATGTGCAGTTAAAGAGAACTGAAGGGTTGGTATAAGAGAGAGTGAAATAATAAGAGAGTGAACTTGAGGAGTACTGTTAAAATGCTTTTTTTTTTTTTTAACTGGACATTTTTTTGTGGCATTTGGCCATAGCTAATGAAAGTAGGGAAGAGGTGGATCACCCTCTGAGGTTTCGCATAGCCACAAGACATCACTGTTCTCATGGATATGAACTCACATGGTTTTGAAAGTTGGCTGGAGACCTGTGTGCCTGCCTTCTTCCACCCCAGGTTTTCTGTGGAGGGGGAAGGTTGGAAGGCTATGTGGGGAGAGGGTGCAAGGCCAGTGGGATCCTCATAGCTTTCACCTACCTTTTGCAATAGGAGAGAGCCTGAATACTTGGTCACAATTGAGTACAGCTCACCACCAAAGGCATCTGCCCAAGACTTAACCCTAAAAAGAAAAAAAAGAGGAATTCAGTACTAATAATTCAGAGGTAGTAGAACTGCTTGCTTCTTTTGACAATGAAAACTCCATTTTCCTAAATACAAAGCTCCTCGTATTGCTCAAACTTGTAGAGCGGCAATGATAATGTTTTCTTCCCAAACAGTGAGTGAGACAGCAGCAAGGAAGATGAGAAATGCTGATAAGCAGGATATTTGTCAGCAAGGAGTATCAGTGAATGCTGCTGGCCTTGGTCACTGCCTGTTGATTCCAAGTTGAATTAGTCTCATCTCCCTTTAGAGGTGTGAAAGTTGTTCTTTGGTCTTAGGCATCATATGGTTTCCTCTACTGTTAGTAAAGCAAAACAAAGAGTTCTGGAGACACTTGCCTTCACTGATTATAGACAGAGCCTAGAGTAAAAGGCTAGATATCTCACGTAAAGATTGCTGAGCAGATATAAGTATCAGAGCTGAAAGAAGTTGTCTGGACTCACCACTGGATTCAGTTCCCAGAGCTGTGTGGGGTAGAGACTAATGAGCCAGATGAATTTACTGCTCTTAGAGGAGGTGCTACAGCTTCATAATGCCAGAGGAGATTATGCACCTTCTCCTTGTAAAACACTACTCACATTTGTACCATCTTGTAAATAACTGATGATAGCAATTCCACATGGAGAACCATAAGGATGTTGAAGAGCAGCCTGAACACTGAGCCATCCAAATGAAAATAGATGGCTCTCATAATTGACAGAGCACTTCATCAGAAATCTGTTACATGATTCACATTAGGCAGTTCCACCTACATGCAGTTCCTTCAGCAAGGATTCACTTAGGAAAGATTTATTTAATGGAATAAATGGCCTTCACTTATCAGCATGCACTACTTATTTATGGGCTGCAGCCTTACCTGGGACTCTCAGTAGGTGCCTCCCAGCCTTCAGCAGCCTTTAACCCCAAGTACTGATTGCTCAGCACATCACACCACTATTAGGGCAGAGTAATACGCTAACAAAAAGATGAACACAGGAGCAAAGGCAGCACAGCAATGGTGGAATAACCACACCAGCTAGCTTTAGCCTAGGAAGCCTGTCTGTTAGGCTCTCCTATTGCAATGCAGGCAGACATGAGGAATAATTTGAAGCCACTGTAAAACTTCTGCCCTGAACAGTAGCCCTCCTCAATGCCCATGAAGGAGGCAAAATGCGAGTAGATGCACTCTGTGACCACTCCTCAACTGGGAACGAGGCACTCATTTCCATCTGCTGTAAGCCAGCACCAGCTGAAATCAATAAGTACAGCTACATTGTTTGGACATTGTGGCCTGTGTCTTATTTTGACAGGCAGATTTTATCTCTTCATTTCATTCTTAGAGCAAAAAGACTACAGGTACCTGGTAGGAAGCCAGGATTTACTGCTGCACTTCAGTTATTCTAGCCATTTCTAGGGAAAGAAAAGAGAAGAAAACATAAAGAGAGACCCTCCTGGATTGCTTTCCTGACTGTTGTAGTTATTAGCTTATTGCCTGAAGAGCTATGAACCTGTATTTAACTTGACACAGCAGCTAGTTTTACAGTTCTTTTTTTTGGTGTGAGATGTTCTGTGCTGATATTAACTAATACTCTCCAGATCTCACCTTCTACTGAAGAAAGAAAGAGCTTAAGCATGAAGTTTGGGATAGTGATTTTTGCCCTATTTTCCAAAATAAAATAAATCAGAGGCATGTCATCCTACACCTTCTGTTTTGTGCTGTGTCTGTGGCCATGCATGTGACCTTCTTCCTACCCCTTCTTGTAATTTTTCTATTCCGCAGGGTACAAGAGTCGGAGATATTAAGTTCAGACCAGTGGGTGTAGTTGGACAGCTTCAGCAGAACGATGCTGTTGTTGAGACGATGGGTCTGCAATATGAGCTTAGCAATTACTGGTTGGTAGAGAAGCCAACTACAGGGCTTCTTCATGGAAAACCCAGCCTCAGTGCTCATGGAACTGCTGGGTTGTAAAACCCTGAAGCCGTGTAATTATGTGGGATTCTCAGCTTTCATAGAAACAGGAAAAAGGAAGTTCATTTTTCAGCCTTTGAGGCCATGGCAAAAGAAACCTAAACATGTGAATGTTGAAACATCCAGTAACAGCATAACTCAGAGGAAAGAATGTATTGGGATTTATGCATTTTTACAGTTCCTAAGCCTGTCCCAGAGGTGCTGAGTGTTGGCCTCAGGCTGCACCCTACGGCCACATCTGAGCTGCCCTGCCTGCTGGGGGCTGTCGTTCTGCTGATCCGCACGGCAAAACCCACACTGCGAGGGACAGGCAACAGCAGGAGGAGGAGCAAAGGGAGAAGGATGAGTGAGGAAGGGAGAGCCAGCACCTGGAGTGTGGGAGCAGTGGTGGGAAACCCAGAGGAAAGAGAAGCTCTATGTGACAGGGCTAAGGAGTGGGGAATTAAAATACATGGTGCTGTTTCATGGGGGATGGAGAAAATGCATAGAGGTGGTTAGGGCAGGAGCCTGTTCCAGGTTGATTTTCACCTCTCCCCACAGAAGTTCCTAACATTTCTGGCACCCTAGCAAAGAGAGGCTGAGAAGCCAGCCCAAACACTCAGTGCCCTTGCAGCTCAAGAAATCCCGTGCCATGGCCAGCTTATAAATCAAGTGGAGGCTAGGAGAAAAAAGTAGGTGGTTTCTGTGCTGGATCTGTATCCCAGAAGCTAGCAATGTGCTGGGCAGATTTTTGCACTGCTGGAATTAAAGCCAGTTGATCTTTGCAAAGAGGTAAGTTGGTGATGAACCGAGGGCAGTGCTGCAAAGGCAGGCATGACTCTGGGGGCAGAAGAGGCTAACTTAGTTTTGTTTCACCTCACAGTGATTAAACCCAGCTGGTGCTTAAAAGCTTTTGGTTTTGTGTCCCCAGAATGTCCTCATGCAATCTGTGGAGCAGCTCCATTTTCTACTGATTTACTTTCTTTTCTCCTCTGGCCAATGTCTTCCTCTACTGAAATTATATTTGAAAAGGGCAACTTTTGTGTTGCAGTCAAATTCATGAGTGGATTTGAAACACAAGGGATTAATTCAGCTGTTGGTCTGGTTTTGGCACCAGAGGAGAAAAGCTCTTTTTCTATTGTTTATTCTTTATTCTGGTACATGAACAAGTTCCAAATTGTGCAAAGTGACGCAACCATTTTCTCAGTAGTAAAGGGCTATCACATTATAACCACATGCATCAGAAAAGGATTTGGCCAGAGATTGCCTGCCCGTAATCCCTGCACTTGTATTCAGTGGTGAAAACAGCAGAAAGGACAGGCTGCCTTCTTAATGCCACAGATTTCAAGGCCAAAAGGTATTTCCATGCAGCATTCACTCTGGGCACAGAAAGTCAGTTTTATTTTGCGTAGCCTGAAGCTGTTAGGGGTTGAATTTTATTCTACAATTGAGGTTTAATTCTATTTTTGAGGTTGAACTCTAATTTTATTTTACAATAGAGGTTGAAATTTATTTGATGGAGCTAAGAGAGGAAAAGAGGGGAACAATTTTAGGGAGAAACCGCCTCTTTTGCTGGGAAGTTCCTTTCAACTGGATTTTTGAAGTTCCATAGAATCACAGAATCCTTAGAGTTGGAAGGGACCTTTAAAGGCCATCTAGTCCAACTCCCCTGCAATGAACAGGGACACCACAGCTAGATCAGGTTGCCCACGGCCTGATCCAGCCTGACCTTGGGTGTCTCCAGGGATAGAGAATCAACCACATCACTAGGCAACCTCTTCCAGTGCCTCACCTCACTCCCTGTAAAAGATTTTTTCCTTATATCTTGCCCAAATCTACCCATCTCTATTGCTATTAAAGAGCATGGGGACACTGATGCATTTCAAAGGGAGCAAAGTCACCCATGGAAACAAATGGGCTGTGCAGAGGTGTGGAGTGGGCTGACATCATTCTGTGTGGCCTCTGTGTCTTTTCTGTGGCACCACATCAAAAGCACTTTGCTGGGGTAGGGTTTGGTGCATGCAACCCTGAGTGGAGCTGGTGGCAAAGTGTCCTGGAGCCCCCCGCATGAAGTCAGTGCCACTCCTGGTAATCACAGAATCATAGATGGCATTGCTTAGGTTAGAAGGCACCTTACAGATCATCCAGTTCCAATGATCAGTGGGCCGTGCTGGTGAGCACATCCGCAAGGGACCTGATGGCACTTTTTGAATGCAAAACACCTTCTCATTCTCAGCAAAAGGCACTAGATGACTTTGTTTGGTGTCATGGTTTTATGATTTTTGGTTATAAGTATTCCACATCATAACATCATGTAGTGCACTGGGAATTAAAGTGTTCCGGGTACCTGTCCCAGAAGAGAAGAACTACATTCCCCAGAAGCCTGTTCACTGTGGTGTTATCATTTCTGCTCAAGGGGAACAGATATAAGGCCTTGATAGGTCATCTGACCGGGCTCTTCTTCATCAGGCTCTCTCCCTGCTGCTCAACCGACTGCGCATTCCACCTCAGCGTTATGGTGAGGCCTACCCAGCTTTTGGACAATCTCTCTCTCTCTCATTATATTTGATTTATTAGCTTCAATTCTAGTTATACTGCATTATAGTGTGTTATCTTGCATTCTGATACTATATCTAGTAAATTAGTTTGTTTCTCCTCAGATCATGCCACTGTTTTTAATTATTTTGGGGTCCCCTGTTTCCCTTTTCTGGAGGCGTGGATTTTGCGAAATCCCTCTGCTCCACTAGTCACGGAACCGGGCCGAACCAGCCTGTAAACCATTGGCAGTTGGTCTAGCAGACAAACTTGACAGCAGCATTGTCCTCTCCACACACTAACTACTCCCCTGCACTGATCATCCCATTCCAGCTCCAGAGCCGCTGCCCCACCAACTCCCCTACAGACATTTTTAATCCTGACAGGATTTAACTTGCCTAAATCAGCTTAACAAGGTGAGGCTTTCACAAGCTTGGCCTGCCAGGCACTGTGAGCCTCCCGGTGGACACCAAGGCAGAGCAGAGCAGGTGGGACAAGGGGCTGTGGGCCCTGTCCTCTGCTCAGCTTCCCCTGCTAACATCCACATAGAATAAATACAAGTATGCATAAACAGATCCTTGCTTTTATCAGCTTCCAGTGCACTTGGTTAGTATTTGGATCAGTGCTGCTGATATATAAGGTAAAAGCAGCAGCAGTCTGGCTTTTATGCTGAGAGACTGGCCCTCACCCATCCACCTGTCTCCTGTGCCTCCTGAGGCTGGGTTCTGGCCACAGCTATCCCTGTAGGCTGCACAGCAGCACTCGTGAAAGCAGCCCTGAGCACGGGCTCTGGGCTGCCTACGTTTGGTTCCATGGCTGTAACACCACAAGTTGCAACTGTGCTGGGATGAAGGTGTCCTTGAGCTGGTTTTGCCTTCCACATCCTGGAGCATTAGTAGCTGTCCAGGTGCTTAACTAGAGCAGATGGGTGTCACTGCCCTATGTGGTGAGTGGGGAAAATGAGGCTTCAACACCAGCGCTAGAGCTGGGAGCTGAAGTTGTGGCTCCTGCCCTGTGTCCTTGCCAGCAGCCATCACCACTGCTATTCGCATCACCTGGTGGGAACGCCATCCCCTCCCACCCCACTCCACCCCACCCCAAAATGAGAGGAAGCACTCACGTCTCCAGCGGTATCTTGGTCTGTAGCTGGGCGGCGGGCAGGAGGCAGAGGAAGCTGAGCAGCAGCAGCGGGATGGCCCCACGGTCCATTCTCCATGTGCCAGTCATCAGTGAGGGGCCCGGCCGGCGGGATGTGCGGGATCCATGCCATTCCTGCTGCCCTGCAGGGGTCCCCGTGCAGCCCCCGCCATGCTGCTGGCCCTGTGCCCCGAGCAATGGCTGCGCCAGGAGGCAGCTCTGTGCCCCGAGCTGCAGCGGCTACGTAATCCCCCGGCAGCCCCTTAATCCCCTGGCCAAGCAGCAGCAGCCACAGATTTAGGGAAGTGGAGTGGGATAAAATCACCAGGGATTACTCTGATTCCTGAAGACGGGTCTCAGCTTCTCCAGCCGGAGGTCAGGCCGGCCTGCTTTAAAGGGCTCACAGCTGCAGGACCAAAAAAGCCTCCCGACCTTTGATCTCACCCACCCACAGTGTGGGATGCTGGGTGCCCACTCTGGCACTATCACTTTGGGGTACAAGTGCTGTGTGGGGTTGGAATGTCCAAACACCTCATGTAGGAGAGATGAAAGGGATGGGCAGCCAGAAGGACTGCCCACTACCTGATCTCCTCCTCATGTGAGTGATGCTTTGTTAATAGCTGAACCTTTCCATTTGGGCAACATTCAATTGAGATTGCCATCCCCTAATTGGTGTCTGGAGACTGAATCAAAGGAAGCCGATGGCTGAACGTGATGAGCAGCAGTGAGCAGCAAAGTGCACAGTCAGATGAGGGGCATGCTTTGAAAGCTCATTATCATTGTGAGGAGTATGAATTATAAATAACTGTGGTTTTAGCAGTGGAAAGATATAAATGAGCAGAGTGACCTGTTGAACAGCCTGACTCTGTGGCTATGAGTTAACCCACTCTTAGAATAACTTCCAATCACCTTTTCCAATTTAAAATGGTTTGTTTTCTATAAAATGCAAAGCCACAATAAATAATTAGGTTTTTCATAAGAATGTGAGGAGGGAAATGGACTGTCAAACAACTGAAGTAAAACCAAAGCGCATATTATAGATGTGCTGCTGAATGCAGTGTTGGTGCCGCATGTTAAATGGGACAATAGAAGTGGCAGAGAAAATATAGAGAAGGGAATTAAAGGGTGATACATGGAATAGAGGTTAAATTGTGTGCTGCAGAGACTGAAAGCCCAGGCTGAGCAATTAAGTTATTACAGAGCTGACTCGTCTCAAGATAGGCCAGTTTCTGCATTTACTGCAATCTTTACTCCAAACCAAGTATCTTTTAAGTTATGATCCTGTTCAAGCAGATGGTGGGTCTGATAGGGCTGAAATTTCCAGATGGCATTCTTAAATCTGTGCTGTGCAAAGGGTTACACAGGAAGGTTGAAATGACTCTATGAGGCTTTAAAATCTACAAAAAAAAATCAATTTCTGCACATATAAACTCACACTCTAGAGACAGTGCCTTTGGGGTACCACATGGCTGTACAGCAAATGGCATTGTTAGCAGTTGAAGGTAACAGATGGGCAGGTCTAGATCATACCAATACCTTTCTCAAATGGCCAAAACGTGCCATGGGGGATGTCACCCTGACAAGGAGTCAGCACAGATCTGGACTGCCCCAAGAGGACTCTGTTGGTGAGCATAGCATGGAGAAATGTCTTCCTTCAGCAATTACTCATTGCAAACAAGGGGTGAAATGTATTGCCCATGAGAATGGAAGGAGCTGATCGCTCTTTCCCCAGACTCAGATGGTGGTGCTGGCATCAGGAATTGTAGGGTCAGACTGCTGCTGCTTCTTCTTCCTCCTCCTCTCTCTCTGCATTCTGAAAAGAGGAGAATGTTGTTCTAAGTGGGACTATGAAGACTGATCATCAAGGTCCCATTTCTCGTTCACCAGGATTAAAAATGAGGGGTAGAGTACAGGCCTGGCAGGATACTTGTCTGGATACTTCAGGAAGGAGATGATGAAAGTTCACATTCTGAAAAAAAATCTGAGTGAGAGCTGAAGGCAGGAGAATCAAGGTTTCAGGCAGCATTTTCTCTCCACTCTGCAAGGAGCCATAAGCAAAGAGTTATTGTGAGTGATTTTGCAGCATCTTTGTGCTAGCCTTTCCAGTCATTGTGTGCTATTTGCAGCGGGGACCCAGTTTAATCCAGATGGGTTTGGAAAGAGTCCTGCTCTGTGCTGAACAAGTCCTGAAACACCCACGGAAAAGGCAATGAGATGCAGCAACACGCTAAACTGGGAGGCCCAAATCCCTTTATTTGGACTGATCTCATTTAATGGATATCACCCAACAGATATACCTCACTTAACCCCTTAATGACATAAAGTTGCAAGGAAAGGGAATTCAAAGATGAAATGAAAACAGCAAAGAAAACTGGAAAACACCAGGTGCCTAGAGAGCCCTTAATGGGATTATCATGTGTGGAGGTGCTTCTGCAGAGGTCAGCACTGCGGTGTGTGAGCACAGCTGAGGCACAGGAGGAAGATAAGCGATGGCAAGATCTCACTGGGGAAGAAGAGAATGAGTCCTGTGAGAAAGAATGAGAGCAAATCCTTAATGAAGTGTGAGAATCTGAGGAAGGTTGCAAGAGACATGGTGGCAGAGAGTGGAGCAAATCAGAGATACATTTGCAAAACCATGAGGCAATAAAAAGTGCCAGTGTGACTTTGTGCTGTGTTCATAGATGTAGGGAAGATTTAGCAGCTCTGTTTGTTTCTGGTTTGACTAGAACCTAAGGTCAGTTTGGATTATCTTGCTAGGAGAAGGTGCTGGCAAGTGTCAAGATCAGCCAAAGAACAAATACAGTCAAAACACTGGTGTAAGCAGTGTTGTAGGTGAGTTCGTTACAGACACCAGAAATCCTCATTTATTTAATGCATTCACATGAATGACCCTAACCTGGGAATGCCTGAGCAGACTGAAGTGCAGTCTTATAGCAAGATAAATATAAAGAGAAAGGGATAAAACAAGGAAAGGGAAATTCTACACTAAGCAGCATAAAAAGCTGATCAGAAAGCTCTTCCATGCATGGCACAGCATTTCGAGGCAGCCTCTCCATGCAGCACAGATTGCCAGGGCACAACTGGTAGCAACCAAGCTTCTCTTTGTCAGAAAGCCAGCTGGAACGGGGGACAGGGCAGCAGCCCTGAAAGAAGTGTGCAGCTTCATGGAGATGAAGAGCAGGTGAGGCAGTGTCTCAGACCCCTTGGGCATAAAGCTCCTCCTGAGGCCAGGCTTATCTGCCTGAAGCTGGTCACCAGATACTTCCTCCCTGTAGTACCATGGTATGTGTCTCCCAGGTAGCCCATGCAGCAGGTGCAAGGATGAGCTCCGTGTTCTTCAGGAGAATATCTTGGGGCCTACATGGAGTCCTTTCTGCACTGCGGATATCAGGACTGGGAAGAGGGTGTAGGAGATGGGTACTCCCTTGGTTTTCATTCTGGAGGCACTGGGATCTTTCTGCGTATCTGTCGACACCTCCAAGCAAATCTCTGCTGTACCATCATCCTGAACTTAAACCAGCATCACAGCCTAATAAGAATTATTATTTGCTTTGATTTTCAATAACTTAAAACAAAGAATGATGGGAACAAAATACTTGATATTATTAACAGCAGATACATTTATCTGAGCTCATAATCTTGTGCCACTTTGTCTCATGCCAGGACACCTACACTAAGTGTTTGGGTATAGAAATTCCTTTCCACCCTGCTCAAACATTGTGCTTGAAAAGCTCCTTTCTCAGCAGTGCTGGAGCCTGTGTCCTGTTTGGGAGATATGAAGACGACGTCTCTGGCCTGTCTGAGGAGATTTAACTGTTCCCTGGTGTGGTTTGGAAGGCAGCCGTGAGGTGTTCCGCCAGCAGCAGGGAATCTGATCTGCCTGTCCGGCAGCTGCCAGGAAGAGGGGACTTTTGCCAGAGCAATGATGGAAAAGCACTTTTATTTGTGGTCTTACTGGCTGGCCATGCAAACCTCTTCTGATCAGGTTTCAGAGGAGGGTTAAAACTGCAAGCCGACTTCACAGAAGAGTGGATTTACTGGGTGAAAAGGGCTGCAGACTTGCTCCTACAGTAGTGCTGGTGCTGCAGGCAGGCCCCAAGGCTAGGGGCTGGGAAACGTCCTTATCCCCATCCCCGTTCCTATCCCCATCCCTGTCTCCTGTGTGTGCTGCCCTCCCTCTGGTCTGACTGTGTCAGAGCTAGCACTATCCCACTGAGCCTCAGATGCTGCCGCTCAGCTGTGGCAATCCTGTTGAGTGACCAGTCACAGGGAGATCCTGGTATGAATACATACAGCACATACACAGTGCCTCACTGAGATCTCTGCAGAGTACAGATTCACCCTTAGTGTAGCTCTGAGGGTACAGGCAGGTGTGCTGGGGGTACAGGCAGGTGCTATACTCCCAGATTTCTCCATTTCAAGTTGCCTCAGGAGCAGTGAACAATGGATGCATGTTTGGCCTACAGAGTTTCCCCATATGTCAGCAGGGATCTGGCCCAATGTGGCCTTTCAGACCTTCCTTCCACCCAGTAGCTCTGCAAATATCTGCCTGCAGATCGCTCATCTCAGCTGCATGCTCTACCCGTTGTTTATAGAAGCAGACATGTAGGTGTCACATTAATTAATGCCTTTGCCTGGTTACATTGCCTTTTTTCCTTTTTATTTTTTTTTCCACAGCTCTATTCTAAATTTAGACTTGTTTAAATACTTCATGATGAAACAAGAAGAAAGGAAAAGGGAAAAAAATGAAAAAGAAGTAATATGAACAGAGGTGTTCAATTTGGAGAGAACTGTGAGCGGACAGCTGCTTTCCTGGGTCTTGACACAGGGGTAGCCAGAATGAAAGTCAGCTTAAGCCTTCCCCTCTACTACCAAAGGGTTAAACTTAATCTTTTCCATTTTGAGTCCACATGACTCAAAAGAACTTGATTAGGAGGAAGGGAAACCCCATTTTGAAAGGGATTAAAGCTTTCCTGGTAAAGTAGCTGCACTAGAACAGCTTTTTTGAGGGAGGAGGCTTCGCTTCCTAGGGAGCCCCGGGAACTGCAATGCACCAAGTGACTAACAAAATGATGCCACTTAATCTGCTAATCTCCACAGCCACAAAAACACTTGACTCAGTGCTCGTCTCGCAGCATCCTTCGTGTTGCCAAATCCTTTTCGTTAAATGTGTGATGCAATGACCCTGCTCAGAGGATGTGCTGCAAATACCTACTTCTCCCTGCTCAATGTGTTAATAAGGATACAGAGGTTAACAAGGTTATCAGCATGGAGGTATTTGGGTCAAATTAGAGCAGCTGTCTGGGCCAGAAGGAAGCAGAGTCCTGTGTGCCCTGTGTCCCAGCCAGGGTCGGCAGATCTGTGATCATAGAATCATAGAATCATAGAATGGCTTGGGTTGGAAGCAACCTTAAATATCACCTAGTTCTTACCCACTTGCCGTGGGCAGGGCTTCCACCCAGCAGCTCAGGCTGCCCAGGGCCCCATCCAACCTGGCCCTGAACACCTCCAGGGATGGGGCATCCACACATTCTCTGGGCAGCTATGCCAGGTCCTCACTGCCCTCTCAGTGCAAAACTTCCCCCTGACAGATGTGGGGGCAGAGATGAGTTTCTTTCTTTCATGATCTGACAATACTGCCTCATGTACGTGCAGAAATCCTGTCAAGGATTTACTGGGTAATGGCTGTGGGGTGCTTACACTGAATGTCTGGGTGGGTGCTATTGTAGAAACGCACATCAGCATGGCTGCAATATTCAGAGCTCAATTAAGAATCTCAAAAATTTGGTTTTTTTCCCCATCCATTTTGATATCACAGAACAGAGCAGCTCTGTCAGAATTCTAGGTCACAAATTATAACATTTCATGCTTTCCTCCTTTGAACAAGTACTTTTTTTTCCCCATAAAAATCAGAGGTGATCAAGTTTCAATGCAATTAAACATAAAATCTGGGCTTGGGATACATTTTACCACACACTGATGTAGGTGTAGATAAAAACAGTCCATTCTTTCATGAATATTAATGAAAACATGTTTGTGAGTTTAGGCAGCCATCAATTGTTATTAAAAATATCATGACAATCTTGAGGAAGAGAAGGACAGTGAGAAGGCTTCCACACCAGATCCACAGTTTCCAAGCAGCTTGCATTTTGCTTTGTGATTCCTCCTGCAGTGAGAGGAAGATGTTTCCCCTGACCTATGGCTATGGGAAGTGGGTCTCCTTCAAGCCCCCAGTGACTCAAGTCACTTCCCGTCAGCTCTAAGTTGCCTCCGAGCCTGCAATTAGCTGTCTCACCTGCCAGCTCCTTTGATTTCCTTCGAGGGGCACAAATTAGCTGAGGAAGAAACTCAGAATCTTGCCAGCCTCCCACACCAGCAGCCATCATCCCTCCGTGGGGTGCTGGGCATGCAGGAGGGCATCAGGTTGAGAGGGGCCTGCAGCTCACCAGGACATAGCCTCATCTATGCACATATGGGAGCAAATCATCCCTTCTTGCCGGAACATGTAGCAGCATGCAAAATCTATGTTTGAAACAATCAATTTCCAGAAGCCTCACTTACTCTGCTTCCTTCTGGCATTCAGACAGCACGTGTGGCACTCGGTAGAGACAGTGACAACTTGGCAAACCATTTAGCTGGAACAAGGGCAGAGCAGTCTGCAACGTGCTTGAAATTAATTTGAGAAATGCATTCACTTCCCATGACAAAAACTGGGTCTTAGGTTTACCAGAGCTATTGATAAATAATGCATGCATATGTAATGAAGAAGAGCACTCTTATCCCAAGACTTGATATCTATAGTCATCTACCATTTGCTGAAGAAACACATTCCAGCTGCCTGCATCCTGCTGAGCACAACACTGAGGTTGAAGCTAAAACCTGAGACGGAGGCTCCCAACTCTCAGACAGAAGCTGTGCAGCCATGCCTTGGGGATCTCTGCGCGGAACACCTGATGTGCAGCAATGATGCAGACCTGCACTGAAATCTAGTTAGCAATGGTGGCTTGTTGCAGCTCTGACCTAAGCTTTGTATGTGTGAGTGATGCTGGAGTTAACAGGCATTCCCAGTTTGGAGTGATTCCTGTTCTAGCTGTAGTGTACACCTAGGCCTGCTTTGCTCAGGGTGGCTCCATCAGCAGCAGGGCAAGGAGCAAAGCAGGAGAGCTGGCAGCCCTCATCACAGCCTGAGATGGAAACGGGACTCAGTGTGTCCTCTGCTGGGGCATCTCCAACCTGTGCTACCTGCAAATCCTCCGCTTCGGGACAGCTTTGTCTTTAAAGTGCTGTAATCTCATGCATCTTGTATGGAATAAAATGGAAGTAGAGGAAGTATTTTAGCTTCATATAATTAAAAATTCCTTACAATTAATTGTGTAGGATGGTAAGAAAAGCTGACTGGGTGGAATGGCCACAGAGCTCTTTTCCTGCTTTTTGGAGAAGATGACAGCAATCAGCTGGATTTAGCATGGTGCTGCATATGGTAGCCAAGTAGAAATATGTTATAAGCACTAGGAAAATTGCTGTCTGTGCAGGTGGCTTCCCAGGGCCAATAAGCCCAATAAGACAAACACAGGTGCTGAGGAGCACACAGCTCAGCCCTCAGGAGCCGGCAGCCATTCTATTGCTGAGGGGCCGGCACTGCCAAACAGTGCTGTGCAGGGCCATGGGGTGTCTCTAAAGGCTGTCGTGGCCAAAGGGAGGGGTAGCTACAGGTACTGATAAGAGGAGGTGGTCACGAATCAGTATCAGATTTCTGTATCACAAATTTGTGTCAGAAATAGCACAGCCAGCAGTAGCAGGGAGGTGATTGTCCTTTTGTATTTGGCACTGGTAGGGCTGCACCTCAAGTACTGGGTTCAGTTTTGGGCCCCTCTCTACAAAAAGGACATTGAGGCCCTGGAGTGTCTCCAGAGAAGGGCAATGAAGCTGTGATAGGTCTGGAGCACAGGCCTTACAAGGAGTGGCTGAGGGAGCTGGGATTGTTCAGTCTGGAGAAGAGGAGCTCAGGGGAGACCTCATCACCCTCTACAATTGCCTGAAAGGAGCTTGTGGAGAGGTGGGGGTCGGCCTCTTCTCCCAAGTGGTAATGGCCTCAAATTGCACCAGTTGGGGTTCAGGTTGGATATTAGGAAACATTTATTCTCAGAAGGAGTGGTCATGCATTGTAACAGGCTGCCCAGGGAGGTGGTGGGATCACCATCCCCAGAGGTGTTAAGAACCGCGTGAATGTGGCACTGAGGGATGTGGTCAGCGGGCATGGTGGTCTTGGCTTGGAGTTGGACTAGGTGATCTTAGAGATCTTTTCCAACCTCAATGATCCTATGATTCTAATAGTCCCACCTGTTCTGGCAAAGCTGCATTTGCAGAGAAACAGTAGCACATGGGATGTTCTCCATTTTCCTCTCTCCCTGAAAAGGGACTTTCTGTTAATCCTGCTCTTTTCTGAAGCAGCAATTGCTCACCTCTGAGCAGGTCATCAGAAAGCCCTTAGGACACCTGTTATGCTGCTGCAGTTATTTGGTAGGAGAGAAACACTTTCAGGGAGGAAGTAGCTCTGTCAGCAGCACCTCACAAATCCCATTGGAGGCTCTGAAAAAAGCTGAGCAAGGAGCAGCTGCCAGTGGGCTGGGAAGGGTAAGGGGAACAGCCCCTGGTACAGCTCTGCTGCACAGCTGGGAGAGCACATCCCAGAGCACGGTGACTTATTTTTTGATCAATGCAGTCAATGCATGTGAAAATACCGTTACTTTTTTGTTCATTCCTGCTGACTGTGTTGGCTCTTCTGTCCTACAGCAGGCTGTCATGTGCAGGCCACCTCAGCTGTCCAGCCCGTGGGATGCTGCAGGGGAAGGGAACAGGGCTGCTGCTTCTCTTTGTTCAGTGATGTTTCTTGTTCTCTCTGCCCACACAACCTACTGATTCCTTCTGAAGTGCTGCTGCTGGGGAAGGGGGACATCTGGGCTGGACTGAGGGATTTCTGTTTGCCACAAACAAAAATTGCAAGATGCAGAAAGGACCAAGACTTCAGTGGTGCACAGCTGAGTCTCTGCCTGTGCCTCTTTACTTCTTCTGCTACTGCCATAAACCCGGTGTGTAACCACTTGTCACCGCAATTTTAGATGGAGATGATAGTATTTCCTTCTCTCCTCTTTGCAAGGGTAGTTCTTATAAAAGCGCTTTGTATCTATCTAATTCTTTGCAGAAGAGCACTCTTACAATGATGTT
Source organism: Pavo muticus (assembly GCA_016647715.1). Classification (NCBI taxonomy): domain Eukaryota; kingdom Metazoa; phylum Chordata; class Aves; order Galliformes; family Phasianidae; genus Pavo; species Pavo muticus. The sequence continues at coordinate 3,008,575 of JACDJE010000019.1, read as the reverse complement.
GGAGACATACAAAATGGACACAACATCCTTTACAATCATACAAGAGCTCTCATCCAAAGATGTTTAAGTGGATTATGAAATCACCGCTATTGTCGACCTTCTGAAAAAAAAAAAAGAGCAGATCACGGTGGTTTAAATGTTGACCAGAATTTCTGCATCCCTTTGTTCTGTACTCAACCTTCCCCATCCCACCACCTCCATATTCAGACCTGCTTCCTCAGCGCCAGTGTAATTAAACATCTTGTTATGATGTGACACGAAGAAATCACAACCTTCCTCCTTCTGTCACCTCCTAAGCCGGTATTTGAATTCTTCTCGTTTTAGTAGCTGATTCCTTCAAGGTATGCACAGAAGCACTTGTGAAGTGCTCTGCTTTGCAACACCTGCTCTGCTTCAGCTGCCTGCTGATGGCTCAGAGATAAGTGCTTACTGTCTTCACCTTTGGTTACCTGGCTGCTTCAGGGCACTTTGCACTGAAGAACTTTCAACTACTGGATTTAACAGCCTCCTCCAGTCAGGGATTAGTTTAGTTAGTGTCTCTTCTGAACTGTAATGGCCTGCAAATTTCTGCTTTCATACAATGGAGTGAAAGTTTTCCTGGATGAAATTGAATTTCATCTGTACTTTTCTATCTATCTCCCTTCATCCTCTTCCAATTTTCACACCCACTTCTGTCCCACAGGTGAGCTGAAAATTCCCAGCTTACCCTGCTGTTTATAATTCATTGTCGTTTCAAAGAGTTTACTGCATTTTCTTGAGCATATTGCCAGCATACATAACTTTCAGTCAAGGGAGTTAACTGGAGATCTTTGATCTTCCTTGCATTTCCCCTCATTCCTTCTAACCTTCCCTTGACAAATCTCCTTTATGATTCCTGCAGGGACTTTTCTCAAAGATAACAAAGCTTGCATCTGTTACAGGAATCACCAGTCTTTCTCTGATTAGTGCTACCAATATTGCTGAGACATTCCTAAGATGCAGGACACGTTTTTAGTGGGATGTGATCCATCTGAAAGTAGCACAGAGTGAGCACTTGTGATTGCTCACATGGAAGATGTGGGCAAACATCCCCCTGTGATCAGCTGCTTTGGAGGAAATGGAGGTGGAGATTACAGGAACTGTGGCTGGGGTAGGAAACAGAACTGGAAGCACTGGGTTTGCGCCTTTAGATATAGAAATATGGAGACAGTAGATCCCAAGAGCGTGAGACAGCAGGGACAAAGAGTGGATTGTGCATTGCTACCCCTATTGCCAAACAGTAAGCATTAAGCACAGGATCCCAGAAACAGGCTGTGATTCTACAACCTGACTGATCCTCTAATTCCAACACTTGGCCACAGCTCACTGCATCCATAGGAGAGGATAGCAAGTGCAGGACTGGCCCAGTAAATACCCAAGAGGAAATACTCAGGCAATAAAAAAAAATCCAAACAAAACAAAATACCACTTTCTTAGAGGAATGAGAAATGCAGGCACTTCTGCTAAGTGGTAGGTCTGGGGCTACTGCTCTAAGTGGAAAGGAGGAGGCTGTTAGTGATCCGGGCTGCTAAGCAGCAGTAAAAATGAAGGAAAACAGAGCTTTTGTCCCCAGCCCAAGTAGCCCTGCGCTGGGAGTGCTGCCAGGAGTCTGCATGTTCCTTCTTGCTCTCCTTCTATCTGTAGTATTTACAGGCAAGTGCTGGAGAAAAGCACAAAGTTGTATCTTTTTGAAGAGACATAAGATCTATCATTATTTCATAGGTTTCATAAGTAGATTTCAGATATCAGGTGAAGAAATGCAGTACTGATAGCTGTACCCAAAGCTCTTTGCTGTAATAGAGATGCATACTAGCAGAGTTCAAGTGAAAGCACAGGAGCTCTGCACCCAGCTGATGGGCCTATGATGCAGACTGGCAATATCTGGGCAAGAGAGGAATTAATAGTTGTAGGATCCAGCCAACATTCAGCATCCCTCTGTGTACAGGGTAGGACCTGTAGGACCTTGGTTCCTTCATCATTTGAAAGTGAACAGCTATCGTACTGGTAGTAAAATGAGTTGTGATCCTTTCTATTTCTTTTGGCTTTTGTCCACATAACATAAGGGTTTTCTTTTTTCTGCCTATTTTGACTATTGTTGTTAGTGCACACACATTGTCCTGAACTTAGAGCTTGCTTGACTTTTTGTGTCCAAATACAATAAAAAGGATTTTTATTTGTGACTCAGTCTCAAAAATGTTTTTTTTATTTCCTGTCTGAGATTGCTGCCTTTAAGACACATACAGTGTCTTCCCATTGCATATACCAACTTGAAAGTTCTTTAATATGGGAGTGGTGAGGCGCTGGAACAGACTGCCCAGAGAGGCTGTGGATGCCCCGTCCCTGGAGGTGTTCAAGGCCAGGTTGGATGGGGCCCTGGGCAATCTGGTCTAGTATTAAATGGGGAAGTTGGTGGCCCTGCCTGTGGCGGGGGGGGGGGTGGAGACTCATGATCCTTGAGGTCCCTTCCAACCTGGGCCATTCTGTGATTCACCCAAGCATCTGCTGTTTTGTGAGAAAAAGTAGGGGCTGCTTTTGTGATCAGCAGTTTCAGCACAAGATGGTGGTGGTGCTGGGGAAGGTGCTTGCACAAGCTAACATTAGACCAGTCAGTCTAATCTCCCTGGCCAAATTAGGTCTGTGTTCAGGCTTGCCCTCAAGACAATCCTGTCCTTCCATTGCCTCTACAGAGAGATTAACCTCATGAACAACGCTTATCCTTAGCAGAGCTATTGCGAACACTTGCATGGACTTCCACATACAACCAAGGCAGGGCACAACAGTGAAGTCACATTTTGATCTTTGTGGTATCTTCTGAGTATGAAGTGAAGAGGCAAAAGGCCTTCGGCTGAGTTTCACAAAAGCTTAAGTCAGTTTAAAGCAATAGATCAGCTCTGTCCTCCTGCTTCACTTTCTTCTCTGCAGATCCCACCCAGGATTTATACCTAGGTCTGCTTTTCTCACAGTGGCTCCATCAGCAGCTGGGCAGCAAGCAGGAGTGCTGTCAGCCCTCATCACACCCTAAGGTGTGACTCAGCATGTCCTCCGCTGGGGCACGGGTTGCCCAGTGAGGTGGTGGATGCCCTGTCCCTGGAGACTCCCATGGTCAGGCTAGACAGGGCTCTGAGCAGCCTGATCTACCTGTGGGTGTCCCTGTTCACTGCAGGGGAATTTGAGCAGATGGCCTTTAAGGGTCCCTTCTGACTGAAATACATCTGTGATTCTACGATTTACCTCCATGCCTCACCAATGCAGGAGCCTGCGCTGCTGCTCACCAAACTGACCTAGATTTAAACCAGCCTTGGTGAGGAGAGACTCTTAACCTGGACCAATTTACCTGCAACACATTTTGCTATGTACCTGTCTTAATCCAAATGATAAGGAGAAATATATCGGAAAAAGGAAGGAAAGCTGCGCACTCCTCCCCCACCAGTCTAAGTGTGGGTGGTGGGCCAGTCTGCCTCTACAGCAGTACAGCCAGCTTAAAGAGTTTATAAAACTGCAGTCTTTGTTTCTTCATCTGTGTCTTGCAGAACCACATTTTCCTCCTGCTTATACATGCCAAGCTTCCTCCTTTATTCCCAGCTCTGCTCAGCACAGATTCATGCCCAGAGGTCAGGACAAGCTTGTTATGGATAGCCATAGCAGTTTGGAAAAGGCCAGGAGTCATATGAGGCTCTTAAAAGTCCTTAGTCAGGATGAGCAGTAAATTTTATCATATGTTGACTGAGGATTAATTTTTTAGTGCATTATTCACTTTCATGACTGGAATTTTATCTTTTCTCTAGGTTTCAGGAATCCCTCTGGGTAAAGCTGCTGCCTTCTCATAATATTTTCAACATTAGAGCCTCAAATGCTTGATGAAAAATGTCTTTTAATCTCATCTTTTCCCCAGCAAAGATCTCCAAGTTTGCTAAAATATTAACTATGGTTTTAATATCCTAAAGGGACTGAGTTATCTAGAATTCTTGCTGCACTTACGACTGAAATTCAAAGCTCAACACATTGTAAACAGGCTGTCAGAGGAGACGAAGCATCCTGCCTATTCAGCCGCATGCTGCTCCTGGAAAATTTTTATTTTGCTGTACAGTTTTAATTATCCCCTTTGCAGCAACAACAAGGAAGCAAAGACAGAGGAGCAATAGAGAGCTAATGAATAAAAATCAAATTAAGGATTTGAATTTTCTGTGAGAAGGGCCCGAGGAAAGGCTGGGATGTCTTCACTGAATATTATGAATTTCCATGATAAACACTGACAGAATTAGTTAGAGATTATGTTTCAGTATTTGACTGACTTTATGCTCCTCATCTTATCTCTCTGGTTCAATAGGTATGGAATTTTGTAAGGAAGCAAACAGTACTGAAGTGGAAACGCTCTGAAATCTAATATCAATTCAATGCCGAGACTGGGATTAATGTGTAAAGCACTGCTGCAACACTGGGAATTCTTGCTAAGTACCAACTCCCAACATATTTACTTTACTGTGAAAAAAAAGAAGAAGAAAACTTAGTAGTATATTAGAGAATACACATCAAAGATAAAAAAAAATGTACACGCAGATACTGTGGAAGTGCCTCAATTAAAAGTAATGCTGTCCTCACAAATTTTCTGATTTTCTACTTCCAACCTTTAATCCTTTTTCAGATTAAAAACAAAAAAGCATTCCAAGAGCGGCAGCCCTAAGGGCAGTAGCCTTTTCTTCTCCAAAGGCCTTGCCAGCCCTGGGGCTCCTAGTCTCCCTAGCTCTAGTGGTGTCTTACAACCAAAACAATTTGGGAACCTGAGTGTTCAGAACCTCTCTAGTTTCGAGGTAAGGATCTATAAAAGCTGACATAAACATTCTGGTATCATGCACAGATCTGACTGCCTAAAGAGACAGCCCCAGCTGATAAAAGGCTATTAGGCAGAATAATATAAGTTTTCATTGTTGCGTGAGGATCCTCCAGCTTTTCCATGGTACCGGAAGGTTCGACTGTATTTCTGAAGAAGCATCTTTCTGAAATGGACTCTTCAGCTTACAGTAGAAAGAAGAGAGAATAGGGCACAGCACTTCTCTCTTCAGCACAGCACAGCACCGAAGTTCAGCCTGCAGTTCCCAAATACCTCTGAAGAAGCTGATTTTGCCATCTAAAATAAAAAGCTGAACAACAAATTTGGCTGCAATTCAGTTTTGTCAATGCTTTTTACTCTTTCATCTGTTGTCTTAGAATTCAGAGCATTTCTTTCTGAGCCTGTTCTACCTTGTTACTTCTGTTGTTGTTGGTAAGCATGCAATGTCAACTAAAATGCTACCTCCCTCCTTCAGAAACTACCCTTATGAACACCCAGAAGGCAGATCTACACCACCCAGACAATCTCAGACACTCCCTAGAGCCCTGAGGACGAGAGAAAAACAGCTCTGTCGGTGTTATATTGTATAGCAGTAACTCAGACAGAGCAGTGAGAAGAAACCCAGGATTAACTTTACTCTCATCTGCTTTAAGATATAGCTCAGCTCGTTGACACAGCGCCAATAATACCATTGCCACGTGCATAGAGAGTCAACAGATAATTTTTAAAAAATATACCTTTTTAAGTGACATGTTATTCTGAAAATAAGGATGTTCTTAGAATTCATGCATCAAATTTGCTTTTTTTTTTCTTCCTTCAAATACAAATGTTTCTCCCATGACTAGAAAACCAATCACAGACACAGTCAGAGATACTTAGGGATCATCTTTACCCACCAATTATAGAAGGTTCTACATGTCAAATTAGGTCATAACTATGCATTGCCGTCACCTTTAAATTGTACTCTCAGATAATCCAGAATCACAGACATTATGCATTTATTTAGTTTCATACTAACTCCTTTGTGCAGATTCCAATTTCCTTTGCAGCAGAGAAGAAATCAGAATTAGGTCTTGCTGCCTTTAAGGTCTGTTCTTCCTACCTGTGCAACACGTTCTTTGCAGGGAATCCAATTTGGTAACAAATGGAACAAGAATACAACTTGCTCTCTATGAGCTACTTTGTGTAGGAAAAGTCTAGCAGTCTCGTAGCCACAAGTCTCTTGGGATTATTCACTTGTGTATAAGACGAGTAGTTCTTCACTTTTTTTTTTTGTTGGTTTGTTTACAGCCTTTCCCAAGGAATGTGAGCAATGCCATTCTCCCTCCCCAAAGGCCAGATATATGGGGAACGGCAGTAACTATATAAATAGTTAGAACTACACTAATTGAAACGTATGTCCCTATTTACACTGAAGAACCTTTCCCTCACAGAAGAGGCAGGTGAGCTATGCCTGCATACCTATCTATAGCCCAGATGAGTGTATACTCATTTGTGCATTACAGGTCAGACTCTCTGCACCCATAAAGGAAATATCTCCTCAGCAACAACTTGAGGTTCCTAATCTGTAGCAAACTTGCACTTAAGCAGGAGATGCTAATGAAAATATAGAGAAAATTTCTTTCAGCCACTTATTCTAATCTCAGTAATGTCTCTTTTGCCAAGTGTAAGAACATTTTAAAGTCAAAGAAGTACAACTGATCCCAACAATTCTAAATATATAGTCCAATGTAGAATAAAATGAAACCACCACGAAGTAGGGACTATCCATTTTATTTTCTTTAGAAATGGATCAATGAAACCACTGTGCTCCAGAAAAAAAACACACTTTAAAAAAGAACTTAATAGAACTTTTAAACCAGGTAGCCTCCCCCTTAACAAAGCTGCACTTTGCTTACAGTAATGCAGATTGATCTGGAGTAATAGAAACATGAATCCAGTGCCACCCCAAAGCTATGCTGATAGCAAGTACATTCACAAACAAAACCCTCCCCCCTAATTCATCAAAACACCTGCAGAGTTCCACTTCTACAGCTAGCTAAAAATATTCCTGTTAAAATAGAAAAAGATTTCTCTACAAAATGTTGGGGGATAGTCATGACGTTTCTTCTAAATCTCTCTGCAGACAACTAAGTAAGGTGACATAACACTTTACCTAAGACTTCCAGTTCCAAAATTTCACGTTCACTTTCCTAAAAAAAAAGTCCAACACTGCCACCATGTGGTCAGAAACGGGCATCGTTCATCGCGGAAGTTGCATGTGATATTGGAGGAAACGCACCCAGTCAATGAATAACCATGCTGTAAGTAAAAAACGAAACTGAATTCTGAGAACTGTGAATTTATGCAGGAAAACCAATTCTAAGTATGGGCCAGTCTACGAAAAATATTCTGCGACTAAGTCTTCAGCATTGTGACACTCCCCTCCCTGAAGGCACAACCCATTTCCACCCACTTCTTTCTAAGTACAACATGTACTTGCTAATGAGCAAAATCTGTGTGTATACAAAGTGCCCAAGACCATTCATTTCTTTAAAAGTAACATTTCTTGAAAAATTGGAAGCCTTTTTCCTGGGATTCAGGAAATAATAGAAATTTAAAAAAAACAACCATCTTTCACATGGATTTCTTCATTGCTGCCTTTCTCACACTGAAGAGATACGCTTCATAAATAATGTTTAAGAAGTTGTCGTCGTTCTGAAAAACAAAACACAACTGTTACTGCAAAGGAGACATTCTTGAGTAAACAGATATGGTTCTTCTTCCATTTCGTGGACAAAATACTTTTCAACCTTGCTCTGTCTTAAAAAGCACACAACAGAAGGGCTATTTCCTTTGCAAACATATATTCTATGGCTTGGACATACGTAACATATAACTGAATGGGAAGCACAACTCTATAAGTAGTAGTGAATAGACAGAAAGTAAACTTTCCAAACTCACACTGATTTATCTTGAGTACGCTGTTCTTGCATGGTACTGCAGAGAATAAAGGCTCACAGCAACCTGATATAACTAACCTGATCTAATGCCCCTGTTCATTGCAATGGAGTTGGACTAGATGACCTTTAAGGGCCCCTACCAACTCCAAGAATTCTATGATTCTATGACATAATCCTGTAATTTCTTCTCTTTGCCCCCATTTTCCTAACAGTTTCCTTAAGTTTCTTCCATCTGTTCGCTGATTATTGTAAGTGTCTCTGAAGGAACAGTGGAACACTTTGGGTTTTGCTCCTATACTAAATCCGACCTAGACAAACACTTCCATCTTGTTTATCACAGAATGGCTTGGGTTTGAAGTAACTTAAAGTTCATCCAGTTCCAACCCCCTACCATGGGCAGGGCTGCCACCCATCCAACCTGGCCCTGAGCTCCTCCAGGGATGGGGCACCCACATCTTCTCTGGGTAGCCTGGGCCAGGGCCTCACTGCCCTCTGAGTAACAAATTACTTCCTAACATCTCACATAAATTGCCCCTCTTTTAGTTTAAAACCATTGCCCCTTGTCCTATCACTATTAGACTGTTTAATTATTTTAGACTTAATGCTCCTACCACGCACCGCTCCTTTTGTTATGATGCATGTTTAACTTTTCTCTTTAGAAGACTATTTTTTGCAAGAACTGGCAAACTCACATTAAGAAAAAAAACATCTTAAGTAGCTTACATAAACATATGAAGATAATTAAAATCAGCATAGTCCTTGAGGAAAACCAGGAGCAACTGAGATTATAGTGTTATATAACAGAAAATGATAGCTAAGAAACTGGCAATCAGCATCACGTTATTAAACAGTAAATAATTTCCAGGTAACAGAGTTAATATCCTAGCTGTCATCAAGAACAGCGGGACTGAACATGCATTTTACAAATACAATTTCAGAGCACAGAATCTAGTTTTCCTTGACAAGTAGTCTCCTTTTCAATTTCGTACATGGTTTTCCTACTATCCAGATATTCCACGTACGTAAGACAGAATATTACAGTATTTTTCTTTTTAAACCCAACATAAAAATAAAGAGGAAAATGAGAAGAGCATCTAATGTCTTAAAGACACTATTTTATTTCTAGGTCTATAATTTAAACTTCATTTTATGTGAGTCACTTCAGCATTCCAATAAAGACATATTCTATTGCCAAGCCATCTAGGTATAGCTCGGCCTACAAATCAGACACTTCAACCCATGCCTCCATTCATTATGCACTATAGCCAGTTCTTTAATTCTACAGTCTCTACTCAAACTCCACTCTTCATGTATTAATTTCAGAGTAAGTTACTGAAAAAATATTCATAATCATTCATATAATCCCAGAGCAGTAAACAATCATTTCCTACATGCTGTTAATGCTTTGTCAGATTTAAACTTGAATAATTCTAGCAAGAGGAATTTTAGCATTTCAAGTAGAGAATTATATAGAATAGATTGAACTGGCATGTTTTTAGGTTATCTAATCCATATTTTAAAGTTGCTCACTCTTCCCATCTGAGTTCTTCTTGCTGCTAGCATGCCTCTTTGAAGTATCTGTCTGCTAAGATAAACACCCCTTACTTTGCTACCTTACTTTGCTAAAAATACAACAGGTATCTTTCCAGCTCTCAGGACAGCCTTTTGAAGCTTTCAGTCATCTTTATTCTCTTCCTTCAATTGTATCACCTTTCCTTAACCTCAAACTACATTGATTAATCACAGTGCATTTAAGCTAACAGTACGCAAGAAGAGGCTATTACCTCCCTGGTCTGTGGAATAGTGCTCAATTAACACAGCCATAAAAAGCACAACTTCCAGCACATACTTAATTATCCATTTAGCCTCTAGAGAGATGGATACAACTCATTAGATGCTCAGGTGCTTAGATGACTAGGTGCTTATATCAAAATGGGAATAAAGGTTCAAATTGAAGTAGAAGAACTCCTGGCACTTTACCTGGATCAGGTGTAGAAGTGTTTCCTGCAGCTGCATCTTCGTCACTGAGCTGCTGTTGATCACAGGTGGCTCTGGGGTTTGCAGTGGTAGGAGAAGGTTAGCTGAACTAGCAGCAGGTTCTTGGTTTGATGCTGCTAACCGCCCAGTTTCATTGGCTTTTGGTGCAGCAGGTGTGGGCTGAGTGAACACCATTGGGGACATCAATAAGGTAGGAGTCACAGTGGCAGGAATGCGTTGAGGTGAGATGACCTGTCCATATAAAAATTATCAATTTAATAACCTATTTAATTAATTCTGTAGGAATTAAAGCTGCAGACTGATTTGCAACAGGTACAGAAATTGCAGGAAATTGGTCCAGTTACATGAACCTCCAGTTCCGGACTCCTGTTTGATTCAGTTCCAGATTAAAAGGTCTTCCATCCAAACTGAGAACGGATTCATGGCTTCAAATGCGATACTGACAATTGCTGTCAGGCAAATGATCTGAGTACAAAAGCATTTTATCACAGAACTCAGACTATTATTGAATAATGAGTACTTTTAGAGAACGCAGCTGTAAAGTTTTCCATAGGGTCGGTAAGCCCTGAAGTTTGATAATGCTCTTTCTTACTTGCAAATACCAATAGTAAAGCTCAGTCTTTGTATCTAATAATAGAAAATATTTGCCAATTACCACTTTCAAATTGCTGTTTATATGTACGTACACATACATGTGCATATACATGCACACACATGTATCTATATTCTCTTTTTATGTGAGGAGAAGTAAAACAAAACAGAGATTAAACGATTTAAAGACCTGCAGTGAACTGATGGCACCATCAGAAACAGAACTGACTCCTAACCAATACTCAGCTCATAAAATCAAAATGGCCCTCAAAGAGAAGGAAAATCCAGATACTGCTGTAGTTCTGCAAGTTCCCTCTTTGTCATATCCATACTAACATGCAAATATGGATGTCAAAGAATTTTTACATTTAAAATTTGTGATACATCTTGGAACTCTAAAACCTGCAGGGCTAGTCAATGCTAGCAAATATAATACATGGCACAACAAAGTTTATTCACTGAGTTTGTAGATATTGAAACTTTCTGCAGGTAATTCTGGTAATAAATCCTAACCAGCTGTCTCCTCAGCACTCAAGCATCCAATCTTTTTTTCAAAGAACAGAATGCACAAAGGAATTAGTATGAGCCTGCCATGCTTGGAAATGGAGCATGATTTATTGCTGCTCCATGAAGGTGAAAGGCTACAGCGTCACTCCACTCTGTGTCCTGAGTTACATTTCAAGTTTGAAGAAAAATTAAAACTAAGAAAATAGATCTGAAGTTGATCTCTTAGGTGTGCAAAGACAACGCACATGAATATTAGAAAGCATTCTTTCTTTCATTGGTTCTCTTAGCCCTAGCTACAACTGCTCTACACAAGATGTTTCTGAACAATATTAGGCAACAATACAAAGAGAAATAGAATAATGAAGACTGAGATTTCATGCTCATTGGTGCTAAATTGAAGGAAGCAGGAAGACTAGGGGCCAGGAAAGACCTATACACATTAGAAAGCATGCAATGTGCATCTTAGGCAAAAATCTCTCAGTACGCTTTTTAGGTAAACATTGTTCCTCTGTTTCTCAAATACAGAATACTACTTAAAAATTCAACTCTCTACCTGCTACCTTTTTTCTCCCTCGTGAGCTGACAAGGGAAATAATCAAGTCTGTCTTACAAGCTCCTGAACGAATTAACAGTATTTCCAGCTTATTGCAGGTTTGCTTCAAAAAGCAAGGAGGCACAAACGTTTGCGCACCTATGCTTAAAAACCAGGGCTCATTTTAGAGGAAAATTATCAGAAGTCCATAGGGACACACTGATGTGGACTGAGACCTTCAGCGTGTGCGCACGTTCTCCTGTAGATATGCCTGTAGAAGATTGGCTGCCTCCAGACACTCACCGCAACACCTCTGACCTACTCATCCATGTAGCTTGAATAACTCCTCTTTAGTTTACCTCAAGTAAAACTGGTGGGTTACCATAAATCAGATGATTTTTCCTAACGTGATTTAAAGAATGCATATACATACTACTCTGCAGGGTAGGAGCCTCCAGCAAAGGAAGTGGCGGGGAGCAGCTGGACGAGGAAAATTGTCTCACTAAGACAGGAAAACCTATGACTGATGATGTCAAAGATCTAAATGATAAGTCCTTTGAAATCAAAAGACACTTCTCTCTAGAGTCTGAGGCAAACAAACAAAACCTGACACAAACTGTGCAACAAATAGTTACTACTGTCAAATATACACGTGTTTTGTTTTAACAGACATATCAAAAATTGTTTATTTTTTTCTGGATAGAAACAGCTTTTTGGTAGAGTTTTCCATCATATGGATGGTATACGGAATAAGCAATATTGCCATCTACTGGTGACAGAGCTAATATCTACAGGTTACTGCAGTATTTCAAGTATTTGCCTCAGAAGAACAGAAAATACACGTATCTTTTATTTTCAGCCCATGTTAAGTGCTTTTGTGTGAAAACATTAAAATGTATGTTCTTTTGCTATGAGATCATGCTCAAAGCTTCTGCCATTTAAGAAACTTATACATAAACCGGAGGGTTGCCTTTTAAAACATAAAGGCAAATTTTCAGTTTAGATTCAATTCATATCATCTCCAGCCACCTGATAACTGATGCCCATCAGCAAATGTAGGGCACCGGATTGGCATCGCTAGTGTGATTCCTACAGAGCAAAGCTTTTGCTGAGAGCACTGGAAACGCTCTGTAGGGACATAAAGCTTTCAAACCAGTCTTTTAGCCTTGAGTAATTTTGTACAAGGCATAACAGCCTTTCCAAAACACTATTGATCCCCTTCTTTCTCACGGAATCTAACACGAGCTGCTCGTGCATCCAGCCTTCCCTGAATTAGCTCCAGCTTTTTCAGGTCAACACTTAAATCTCTGAGTCACTAATAACAGAGTGGGAGTCTACTGTCAGTTGTGCAGCAATAAAATAAGAACAATGAAAAATGTGCAAGATAGTCACTGCAGCACATACTATTCCTCCTCTGAAGCACAAATGCTCACTAAGATATGTTTGATATTCTGCATGGCTGCTAGCAGCTAGACGACATTACAACTGGCAAATTCACACAACACCACGCACTAAGAAACAAATTGCTCTCCTGTAATGGAGACTGGGACCTGGCCCTGCTTCCTCCTTCTGCATGTGCAGAATTCCACTTGCATCAAGCACTCCTCTGGAACACCAGCACCCAGGGGATGCCATGGGCTGTTTGTAGGGGCTGAGAACACTTCATCTAGAATGGTTCCAGAATTTTAAAAACAATTGCTGTTAAAATAAAGCCAACTATAATGCTAATCTTAACATCGTTTTGTCTCTCAGGTATCACCCAGAAAATTTTAACCGATGCATTACTATAGAACCTGAAATTACATTTCATGGCAGGTTTAACATACCTATTGCATTCTTCCTGGGCATGCTTATAACCTCATGCTGAAACTGCAGTTATGGTAATAGGTATCTTTGATACCTATTTTTGATCATACCACTAGCTACTATGTACCACATACACATTCAGAAGATGTAACACAGTAGGTAGATGACACATTTTTGATGGAAAACGCTCCAAGAAATCAAGCGAGTGGTATACAATATAAGTGGACTTCTGAAGAAGAGATCAACTTGTCTCAAGGTTATTGTAAGCATTCTTAAAATCACAATTCTGATTAACATAAACACTTCAGCATGCATGAATCTATAATTGGCATAACTCATGCCTAATACTAAGCACATGTTTAAAAGCCCATTGCAGATTAATGCGTTTTTATTGCATCCAAAGCACGTGTTACTCACTGTCTGCATAAGGAATACTTCTCAGAATAGGGCTAGCATCAGACGAATGCTTCTGAGCATTATTCCTTAGCTTTTCATGTTTAGTCTTATTTTTTATTCTTTTTGTAACTGGTCTTTTCCTCTCCACGTGGGAGATCGCAGTTCTTACACCATATGGAGATGCAGAAGCCAATTTAAAATTGGACTTGTAATGTGTCAATTGTGGAAAAGACTATTGCTTTAATTTTCTCAGCACTGCTGATAGATCTGGGATGTTCCTGTAACGTGATTTTTCCAAACAACAAAGACACTGTCCAGATACCCTTCTATTCCTGTCAGGCATTTTTGCACTTGCTTTTTTCGTACGCTGGATTACAGTAAAAGATGCAATACCAAAAGATAAGTAATTACAGAGAACAAACCTTTTGCCGTATTTGTCATCAGAATCTGCTTTGATCAATTTTGCATGAGCATGTGCAGATATATTGGTGCCAACTCAATTTCACTCACATGTCTGTCTGCAGGCGTGGCAGCGCTTAAAGCTTTTGGTCTACAGTAAGGATGTGATTATAAAAAGATTAATGTTGGTTTTAAAAGTTGTTTTGAATTGTTATCTTCCAGAATCTCTTCATATGGTAAATTCATGGCAATCTACGGGAATAAAGACTTATTCCTTAATTTCCCTTTTTTTCCTTTTTCTTTTTTTTTTTTTTCTTTTTGATGGGAGGCAATCTGCTGCATGTCAAAGAGGCCATTCCTTCCATACTGCAGAGCCTTAGGTGTCCCAAACAATAATTAGTCATACTTTCATCATTTTTAGTCTATTTATTAAGTTTTATTATTATTATATTTTTATTATTTTATTTTTATTCTATTTATAAAAAAAAGTGTCAAAAACTGGATCTAATGCTGTTTCAATAGCGGCTGTAGCTGTGTCAGCACAGCTACTCCTAGGCAACTTCAGTCTTTTTGGACTGCTCACACCATGCAAAGTGGGATTGACAGTCTCTTTAGGCGTGTGTGTGTGTGTTTCTGTTTGTTTTTGTTCCTATGTGTTAAAGCAGACTTGCAGCAATAATTCCAGTGGATGCGACTTCCAGTGAAAACTGTTCCCTTCTCTCAAGCTATTGTTCTGTTTATACTAAAGCAGTAAAATTATTGGAACTGCATTATTACTGAGACCTCTAATTCCTTTTTCATACTGAAACTAATGCTGACATCAGTTTCTTTCTCAAATACACACAAAGTCATTAGCCTCATCAGCATCAATATGGATTTTTCATTTGAAAACACATCAAGATTTTTTCCCACTTTTTACTGCGCATACTGGCTTATTATGTATAGCCTGGCACTTGCCTCATTTCAGTTTTACCTTCCAAGTAAGAATGTCCTAAGTCTCCATGTTATACGTGCATTTCCCAGTGAATCAGACAATTTCTTTCATTTATAGCAGGCAAGTTCCATTCCCAGTGAAAACAGTAAATTACTGCGACTCTAGAGCCTCTTTCTATTCATTAGCACTTCACTGGAAAGTCAGATTGCCATCTGTAAGCAACTGATCCTGAAAAATTTCAGTGACTAATCCACCAAACGCTCCTTCACACAGATTCAAAATCATGCTGGTTTAATTGAAAGAATTAAAATAATTAAAATAATGGTGGCTATTTGCTCTATCAAATTCATCTTCCTCTGACCTCTCTCATGAAATTAGAAATCATGATCTGTCAGCGTTTATGACAAATGTGGCCCACGTGGCCCTTAATTGTTAAATGGCTGTTTCAGCCTCCTCAGGTGAAAAATAACTTTCTAGAAACAAGGAGGATATCTGGAGCAGTAGTCTTTCATTCAGCTATTTAAGAAGTTGCAGTAGAAAAGCAGCAGAAAAAATGAACGGTTTATAATTTGGGTAAGTAACTTGTAGACTCCAGCACAACATAAGGCTTGTGGATTCTGTATCTCCTATAAAGGTAGTGAAAAGTGGCTTTAATGCTCATCCTCAAGTAGAGCACACATGAGGACATTCAAGTGTGGCAGTTCCTACAAAGAATGACATTGTTAGCAGAGAGGAGTTGCTTAGGATTGGACACTTAGTAATCACATTTGAGGTTCTCCTGAAGGACAGAAAAATGTATTCAGTAGAGACGCACAATCTCCTGAATTTTCTGACCCCAATATTGGGGTCACAATCAAAAGAATTCAGTGTTTGGGGGATTTGCTTTTTTTTTTCCCCTCTGTTTAAGGTTTTCATGCACAGGGCAACTTTTCAAAACAATACTTATTCAATAAAAAACCAAAACTACTGAACAGCTTGGAGTAGCGGTTATGGTCCAAGATAATGAATTCAGCAATGTAAAAATACTTTAAAAACCTGCTGTTAGAAAGTAAGCATCCTTTCAGCATCTTTAGCACTTTTAGTGACCAGCACAACAAGGAACACTTACCTGCACAGAAAAAGTTATGACTAATTTTGTGAGGAAAAAATACAATTACACCCAAAACATTACAAAGTATGGCCACTGAAACCTACATGACATTTCTAAATGTGTCTGAAAAACAAAGAAAAGCTACATAAATACTGCAGTATTTTTTGTCATTACTGATGTACAAGAGAAGTCTCCTTTGGTATTTAGAATATCACTGCTTGGTAAATTAGAACTTCCTTATGCTGTTGATAAATTATTACCTGCAAAATGAATCACGTGCGCAAGACAGCAACACATAGTAAGGCAGAAAGAAGAATATACTGGACAAAAAGAAACAGCGAGAATGGCCCTTAAAAACTTAGAAAACTGTTTCCGAAATTGTTTATTTACCTGAAAGAGAGAGCTCTGCTTTTCTGTACCGGGTGTCTTCTCTATCCAGGAATCCAGTGGTTTCAAGTTGTTGGTGTTCTGAGTAACAACAGGAAACTTAGCTGCCAAGGTTGGTCTGCTGGATACATGCAACTGTTCTTGTTGCACTATCTGGAGCTTCTTCAATAACTCCTGAGGTGATATCACCCCAGAATTGGCTGTCTGATTGCCAGAGAGAGAAACTGGCTGTCTAGGAAGTTTGGACTGTTCTTTACCAAGCGTCTGAGACTCTAAAGTCTGACCTGGCAGGGAACCATTGAAATATACCAAAGGTGGCTGGGTCATATTACTCATCTGTGCTGCTGGTGCTCCAACAGCAGCAGGAGTCCTGCTGAACACAGAAGCAGTAGAGTTCACAGATCCTGTTGCACCGGGATCCATTTTAGTCATTGACCCTGACTGACTCTGTAATTTCTGTAACAAACTCTGAGTACCAGCAGCATCCTGAACTACATGAGATGTCGCAATGCCACGAGAAGTCACAGGCTGGAAGAGTCCTGTGAAAGTCTCACCCACAGGGTGGATACTGCCATTTTCACAGAGTCGGTTCTCAGGAAACTCAGCAAGCGGGTGAAGGTCTGTCCCACGCACCATAAGCTTCTGAATAGCAGGACAAAGCTGTTTCTCTGCACAGGGAGAATGCCTGCTAGGTTCTTCATAGGAGAGAGAACGCACCACACCCTGCCTAACAGGAAGGTTCTCTTGATGCTGTTTATTAAGTGGTTCTGTGACATCTGTTTTCTCTTGTTTTCCAAACAGGGCTGTCAAAGACAGGTGTTGTGGTTCAGGATCTGCATTCTGTGAAGGGACAAAGAAAAAATCTTAAGCATAGTTATCTCACGCATGATAGATCACATTAAGTGGTGACAATATTTAGCCAGCAGTATTCAAGAAAAAGCCAAGAAAACTGCTATGCTCTTTTCTCCCAAGAGAATTTCTAATAGTTCAGTCACATCAGAAGGGCAAGAAAACAGTTGTCAAGCTGCTAATGTGGGAGAAAACCAGTGAATCTGAAAGATAGCAGTGGTTTCACTCTAAATACCATAAAAGAGCATCTACCCTTCCAGCCATCCGTACAACATTAATAAAAAACAAAAACCTCCCCCTGTGCAGAACAAGGTCACTTCTTCTGCATCTCCTTGTCACAGTTGACTGAATTCAGCTTTTGCAATATGGTGTAGTTTGAAGATGTATCAAAAGACTTTTCTTATTTAGATTACCTAAAATTCCCTTGAAGACAACAAACACAAAACTGAGGTTCAGCAGTTGACTACACCAGCTTGAGATCAAAGCAGCATCCCAACATTGAAAAACAAGGTGTTTTTTTATTTATTTTTTATTTATTTTTAACTGCTACATCAGGATGGCACGTCTGTAATTTAAGTACTCAGATTGGTGGGGATGGAAGCAGACTTTTTGATAAATAGATTAGTTTTGCATTTAAAAAATAATTCTTACTGTGGTTTTACCACAAATTCTCGCACTGACCTTATGATCTAAATAAGTACTCCTAGTTGGCTACTTGATTACAACAACACTAGTCAGAACACACACAAAACACTTTACCTTGCTTTGCTGAGATATTCGTTGATGTTGATTTTCACTTGGCTTCACTGGAATTGGTTTGATTAGGTTGGGGTTGTTACAGATTGCAGAGGAACTAGTTATTTGTTTTGGCTCAGAACAGGTCTTACACTGAAACAGAAAATCAGTATTTTTTAATAAGTGTTACTGTACTTTTTCTCTTGCTTCTCTACCATAGTAAAATCCAGACATAGCTGGGTATTCAGTTACCAAAAATGACAGCTGTAGCACTGATTATGAGTTGTTATGCTGTTGAAAGAACTACAACCTGATTTTCTAAAATCAAAAAACATATGTAAAAATAAACACTTAATTCCAAGGTTTTCTGAGCACAAGGTTTCCCTTTAGCTTGAAACTCAGTTCTCATCTTTTGCTTGTCCTGCACTTAACACAAAATCAATATGACATGTTTTTCCTGTATCGGGAGTCAGCTAGTCCTTTAATAGTCTCAAGTAGTTTAGATACAGGGATTTATGTGCACACAGAGTATTTAAAATGCTTTTTGCTAAATACTGAAATTTTAACTCAAACTCTTTTACATAAACATTCCGCAGCATGGGAACTTGTATACTCACACAGAAAAATAATTAAGGATTTAATCAAGTCGTAGATCAGCATGTTTCCCTATTAAATATGACAAGATTAATAACTGTATTTATAAATGAGCAGGCAGAGGCAGATGACTAAAAGTAGTCAGAGACATGGAGAGGCCACCGTTTAATTCCGAAAAAAATGTGCAGAAAACACTGAATGAAAGAGAAAGAAAATATGGAATAGGAAAAAGTGAATAAGATAGTTCTATTTACACTGTACCCAAAACAAGAATCTAGTCAACAAATTAAAAAGTAATGGATGTACAAGGAATGCTATTGTCAGTATAATAGAAAATACTACTTCAGAAGTCACTGTCTCTAGATAAGACTGAAACCAAGAAACTGAGAAGATTTTTTTTTATATATATATATTTTTAAAGGTACCTACAACTTAGGACAAGAAGAAAACAAGTATCACTCCTATCTTCAAGGAAGGGCAAGAAGGAGTATTTGCAGAACTTCATGCCAGTTTGCCTCACCTCAGTCTCTGGCATGGTGATGGAAGTAATCTTCCTGGAAGCCACTTCTAAACATGTTAAGGAAAATAATGTGAGTGGGAGTAGCCAGAATGGATTTACTTGATCAACCAAATAGCCTTCTACAGGGAGATGAGTGACTCAGTGGGTAATGGCAGAGCAGTTCATATTCTTTAGCTTGACTTCAGCAAAGCCTTTGACACATAACATCCTCAAAGACAAACTGATGCAAAAATGATGCAAACTGAAGAATAAAAATGCAGGCTAGGTAAGCAGACAGTTAGGACTGAAAACTGTCTGGTATACCGGACTCAAAATACTGTTGGCATGAAGTCCCACTGGGGACCAGCTGCTAGTACTATACCCCAGGGCTTGATATTTGTGTCAATACTGTTTAACATAAGTAATGACCTAACTGATGGAACAGAGCAGTCAGAGGATGCAGAGGATATAAAACGAGGCTGTGTAGTCAGTAGACCCTGTGATTGTGGTGCCATTCAGAGGTACATCATGAAGTTTAACAAAAGGAAACTGAAGATGAATAACCCTATGCACCAACACAGGCTGGGACCAAATGACTAGAAAGTAGCTTTGCATAAATTGACCCAGAGCTCCTGGTAGACAAGATTGGCTTGGGATGAAAGAGATCCCAAGGATCATGAAATTCAACCCCCTTGCTACAGGCAGAGTTGCCAACTGCTAGATCAGATTGCCCAGGGCCCCATCCAACCTGGCCTTAAACACTTTCAGGGATGGGGCATCCACTGCCTCTCCAGGCAACCTGTTCCACCATCTCATCACTCTCTCAGTAAAAAATCTCCCCCTGACATCTAATCTAAATCTCCCCTCCTTCAGTTTAAAACCATTCCCCCTTGTCCTATCACTATTAGATTGTGTAAAATTTGATTTCCCTCCTGTTTATAAACTCCCTTTAAATATTGGAAGGCCATAATGAGGTCTGTCTGCAGCCTTCTCTTTTCCGGGCTGAACAAGCCCAGTTCCTTCAGCCTATCCTCACAAGAAAGGTGCTTCAGCTCTTGGATCATCTTTGTTGCCCTCCTCTGGACCTTCTCCAAAAGCTCTGCATCTTTCCTGTGCTGGGAGCCCCAGACTCAGATGCAGTACTCCAGCTGGGGCCTCACGAGGGCAGAGCAAAGGGGGACAATCACCTCCCTCACCCTTCTGGCCATCCCTCTTCTGATAGAACCCAGGATACCACTGGCCTTCCAGGCTGTAAATGCACACTGCTGGCTCACGTCAAGTTTAGAAGTCAACAGGTAAAATATAGAATACACAAAATTCTGTTTAAACTTAAGAAAAAAAACTTTACTATAAGGCTGTTCAAATACCAAACGGATTGCCTGAAGTGCATGGAGATATTCAAATCCTGAATTAACATGCCTCTAGGCAATGTGCTTAAAGCAAATGAGGCTGGACAGAACTTTGAGATACCACTCAATAAGCAATAAGCACAGGAACTCCAAGGGAGGTTAGTCTGCACTGCTTAAAGAAATTATTTTCTTAGATTCTTTTCAGCTGACACATTGTTATCCTTGTATTTGAGGAATCTTTTTTTAAGCACACTAAGACTGAATTATTCTTAAATCACTTTGTTACTTCACTTTCTCAGTCAATTTCTGACCAGTGACTTTCGTTGTCTCTTGCTCACTTAATGACAGTTAAATATCCTACCTGTTAATTATCAGATTAAAACATTTTGATAGTTCAACTAACTGCTTCCTGTAGCCACTATTTGACCTACACTAAAACAGGTGGATATCATTCCCTTTTTATTTTTTTTGTTTGGACATATCCTAACCCATTATGATGTTATACAGAACAAACACACACTCCAGTAAGATTAAATATCTCTTCTCTCTCAGATTGTTTTCTTTGTACAGGATGCTGCCTTTTCTTCAACATGCCTCCTCTCTGCTATTTTTCAGCATGGGTTTTTAGGGAAAAACATATAAGCATCTATATAAACTTCTTCAACATGATGTATGACATTCTCTTGTATATTTCATAATGAGTTCTGCAGACTTTCAATAAATGCATTAGACCCTTATTTCTCCAGGGTATTTTAATAAGCTGAATTCTTCAGAAATCGTGAGTACCTTAGATACCACTGCCATAGCCTACACAGTGCCAAAACTAAGTGTATATAAATGAGAAGTAGGAGAGTTTAAAAGTTACCAGTGTAAGAACATTTTTTTAGATGCAACTCATCAGCAAAATGAAAATGCAAACTATAGCAGTATACACAAAAGGCTACTGTGGATGACTTTTACCTTGACTTGGTATAACTTTCATGATTTGATAACATGGCTAGTAGGCTGGTATCCAATACAGGAGTATATACTAAAGAAGAAAAGCCCCGTGCTGATTTCTACTACTGAAGCTCAGAATATAAGGTCACTTTGGCACACTGGCAGCATGGCCTAGCTGATGAGTAAATTAGGAACACCAGGCTGACATTTAAGCCACTCTTGGGTGGACAGGTAAAAAAGATACAATCTCCCATCATCATCAAACAGCAACAAGCAGCTTTCATAGAAATGTCAACATGCTCTTTAGTGTTAGAACCAGCAGAGTACTGATGTGCTACAATACTTCATGATTACCATATCTTGCTTCAGAGGTCAGTCCTTTAATCATGTGTCTTGTTCAAAGCTATGCTCCTACAAGAGATGTGTACAAAATAAGAAGTTCTAAGATCAAGCTGAAGACCAAGCAGCATTAAAAAAAAAAAAAAAGGAAAACACTGATCAACAAAAAGAGAGGCATTCACTGAGGATGTCTTAGGCAAGTTTGCCTTAAATGTCTCTGACTACACCGAACAAGTGCTCTCTGCTAAAAGATTTCATAGTCTACCTGTGCAATATGAAGCTCAAGCTGAACAGGACATTGCCAAAAGGAATGAGACAATGGTCAAGCATGGTACCATAAGTACCATAAGCAAACACCATGTCATATCGTTGTCTCATGGTCTGTAGCTGAAACATGACTGAGAAACAAGCTGCAAAGACCTCTCAAATACAGAAACAAGATGCAAGAAGGCCTGATATCAGGAAAAGACTGTCAGCCAAGACTTGATGGGATTTAGTAGAGCTTTGTAGATGGTCACCTATGTTGAAAGCAACAAAGAGAACTTTGAAGCTGCATGAACTTAAATGTAGAGAATCCCTAGAAATGTGGGATTTCAGTCTAGCTGATGTAAAGCAACCGCAAGAAGACATTAGTGAACAGACACATGAAAATGTGCAGGGTTACTTCTCTTCTCAGTGTTTTTTCTCTGCAGAAGAGAAAAGCTGGAAGACAAGAACAGTCTCAGAGAGAGTAGTAGCAGCAAGGATATTCAGACAGATCCCTGCTTAAGCAAGACATCCACACCCAACTCAGACCATTCAAGACTAGTAGCATACAGTTTGCATCATCCAGCTTGAGTATAGCACAGTGTCTTTAGGAAAGACAGGCCTTCTGGGGAGGTGATAAGCTACTATCAAGTCTTTCATACTGCTAACAAATCAAAAGCTATTAGGACAACTTAGAAACTATATTTCTGTTCAAGCAGGGCAGCATGACTGGAGTTATTTTGCTAAAAAACAGCGAAGAAGCAATCAACAGAAATAAAAGCCAAGAAGCCTCCGCTCACTACCAGACAAGATGTTCTTATCAGGTGTTTGTGTCCCCTCAGTAATGAAGAGGGAAGATTCAGTTACTCTGGTCACATCAACCAGACAAAGCTTGTGCACCTCACCTGACTTCTAACAGATCAAAGGACAGTGAATTAAATGGGTGAATGCTATAGAGGAACTGTGTAGCACAGAGCTAAAACCGCTCTATCTTGTAGTACAAGGCAAGGCACAATGGTTAAGGAGCAACACATCTTGGTGTACTTTTTCTGTACCCCAGCAGCTCTTCAACTGCTCATCTTCCTAGCTATCATGATGAAGCCTCCTAAAAACACTTCTCACCAGATTTTAAAAATAATATCTTAGAATTTAAAAATTAAGTAGAATTCCTTAGATGCTTGGAAAAAAATGATATTCTTATGTTAAGGCTCACAACAATTTAAAGCTCCTTATTTTCTGAAACCACATGGAATTCAGAAAGAAGAACAACATAATTCATAACTCATTTTACAGTGCTAACATGCTGAACTTTAAGACATATGTTGACAAGGAAGTAAATGTCATAAGGAGCCAAAAAGCACAATTGCTATGGAACATACGGACATAAAATACAACAATAGCTGTCACTGCCTTTATTTTTCATGCCCTTCCTAATTTTGTGTTACCAACCAAGCAAGAAAAAGCACAAATAAAGTTCATAAGAAGTCAGATAATAGTGCTCATGTCCCAGAAGGAAAAGTTCTCATGTTATTTCCCTATAAGCAGAAAGATTAAAGATGAAGTAAGATGCAAATCTGGTAAAGATCTTAGCTGCAGAAAAAACCAACCAAACAAACAAGAAACTATTGAACACAGCTCTGCAATTTCCTTTCCTTGATCTTGATTTGCTTTGTGTTCATGTAGAAGTAGAAGGTAACATTTAAAACATGTACTACATCCTTCTCATAGTATCCAATGACAGTCTAATATTTTTCTAGTTTTCCATTTTAAGGAATTTAATGAAATTATATTATGAAACATTTAAGTAATCAAATCCCTTTTATTCCAAGACTAGATACCAATTCAGTTTAAAAATAATAAAAAAAGATAGCAGGAACTGGAAGCGTTTGTTGACTATTAATACATTAAATCCTTATTACAGACAAAACAGATCCTAGCTTCAAAATAAACTACACCAACATAAAAAAGGCATACATGTTACCATGACTCAAACAGTTATTATTTGAGGATGTCACATTTCAGAAAGTGAACTTTCTTTTTTTTTTGTTATGCTTAATTTTAAAGCATACATATTTCTAAACTCAAAGCACTTACATAATGACCTTTATTACTGCATGGCAACATACGTGAAATATAGGAAACAGCAGTAGGAACCTGCAGGCTCTGAAACAATTTGCAGCACATATATGAATAGTTAAAATTATTAGATCTTTATTCCCTAAAGTAAAACATTTTTGATTATCCAATAATAGAGAACATTATTAGTCCATTAGTTACTTCGTGGTTTAGAAGCCTCAGAAGACCAATGCAGCATACGGGATCATACTAGATTTCAACCTTTTCATTTACTTCCAGTAGTGCCTAAGATAGACAATAACTACAACTAAAGGCACTCAGTTCAATGTTAAAGGTTTTCCCTAAGGTAAATTATTTGTGCAAACCACAGAAACTATCAGCAGTTTTGAATACTTCACTCTAAAAGGGGACACAAATTTCACGCTCTGGAAGCACAGGTTCTCCAAAAGTCAAAACGAAAGCCAATTTATGCATGCCCTAGCATTTCAACAAATGATCAAATGTCATTCATGTTCTCCATTCAGGAGTTACTGACAGAATTCAGTTCTTTCCAATCTTCAGAAAATTCTGACAAAATATATATACTTTCACAAAATGACAGAGCATTCTGTCCAAAAATCAGTTTAACTTCGAGTAAAATTACTTTACAAAAAAAAGTTTTAAAATGTAAAGTTTGAGCAAATTAGCAACACAGTATCACCAAAAACAAAAGCTGAGATTTTAGAGATAGCAAATCTCACCTTAGTGTACTCATCTTTGGCCTTGGTAAGCATCCGTAAGATATCCACTTCTTTGTTATTAGCAGAATTCATGATCATAGGGGACACTCCTGCTCCTGTGCCCTGCTGTGCTTTGAATTGCTCTTGCTGAGTTAGGCTGAAAGTAGGAGGTGAGAGGAGAATACACAAGACAAAAACAGGTAAAATACAAAAAGTTTAACTACATCTACTTTACAAGAATTTAAAAAAATCGTATTTTAATTCCCTCACCCTCACCTCCCAAACTACGTAACAATACAGTTAAAAATCTCTATTTAAATATCTATAACAAAGCATAATTTGACCAGGTGCAAGAAATATTTTCTCCAATCTTTAATTGACTAGGTCATACCCTAAAATTTCCATAACTCAGTCTCAATTTTCATACCCAGAAGGAGCAGTGAATGTATAATGTTATTCAGTTCTGCTGGTGGTAGAGGATGGCAAACACACACAAATCAGTCATTAACTACCAGCAAATGACCAATTTCCTGCCCCAGCTGTTTTATTATTATTGTAGAATGCTGAGAATTAAAACACACAGCCAATTGGCTGAATGACAGGGTATTTTTTTTTTAAATCTATGCGTAACACCGCTATTATAAACCACTACATATGGGTTACAATAGCACGAATTCTCTGCAAACTAGTTTTTATTGTGGTAAATCACCAGTCTGAGAGTACCTAATCACCACCAACTGAAACTTGAGCTAGTTAACTAAAATTAGCTGTCAAAAAAATGGGTTTCCTAGGGTTCACTGCTTATTTCTGGAAATTCATCCCCATCAATTATTCCTTGGGTCTTAACCGAGTCAGTTTAGAGCTGCAGAACATAGAGCTAAAGCAACAAAAACTCCCAAACAAAACCCCACTGCTGTTACAGTCAGTGTTTAACAATGTTTTGTCACTGCAAAATGAAAAGCAGCAGGCAATTCTTTAAAAAGAGATGTAGGGGAAACATAACTAACTTCCCATCCAGTATTTCGTAACAAGTCCAAATCCAGAACACAGTGGCAGAAGAGTCAAAGCACTTTGCTATGGATTGAGATGTACAAGGATGAGCCTTGTTTGGACTTGTACTGTAGGACACAAAAACTTGATATTTGGCAATCAGAATTGATATCACTTCTTCAGCATGCTTCTGGCTACAGAAACACTTTTGCTAAGCAGGCTGTTAAGACCGGTACAGATGACATGAAAACAAGAGATTCATAGCTCTGACTATGCTTTAACACTGCACCCTGTTAGTACCTGATGGTGTTGGCTTGACTGTATCAGTCTCTCATAGCTTTTCTGGGATGACAAGGACTGAGCTCTAAATCATTCCTCTTCCTATCCCTTACATGAACTGTGACACAATGGTAAGTCCAGCCTTCTATACCACAGACAACTACTACATCTAAAGTGTCCATTCCTACAATGTCCCTTTCCTACATATACTCCACATTATACCTTTAAAAAAAAAAAAAAGCAGATGATGGACGTTGATAAAATCTGTAAGATTTCAGCTCCTTCCTCTTCCAAGCAAGCATGAAAACCTGTAGAATGTAGTCTTAAAAAAGGAATCATTGCAAACAAGGCAGTCATTAGATCAAGCAGAGGGAAAAACAGAAGAATGAGACCTGACAATCCTGGACAAATGGAAAAAGCAGTGACAGTGAAAAACAGAGCCACTACATTGTTAGTTAAAAAGCCATCCATTATGTTGTAAGTGTTGCAGGAAATTTTGATCTCCCATTTCATTGCAGAATTAAGTTTGTATAACATATTAAGAATATTTTATATATGTACATAAAAGTTATGAATTCAAAGCTAATTAAAACCTTTCTTTACAGTCCTAAACCAAAGTGGATTCTTTATGTACTGGTAAGACAGAAGGAAACAAGAATTGAACCATGATGTAGAAAAAGGATAAAAACAATAAACTGTATTATTGCATTATTCCTTCATGATTGTCCATACTTATATTGATAAAAGAAGAAAATCTCCCCAAACTGAGAAACGTGTTAACCCCTCCCAAAGAATACAGCTGTATAAAACAGATCTCTGAATCATCAAGAAATAAATCAGAGGAACTGTTACACTTTGATGGAGCTAGAGACCTGCATATCAAATTATGGAAAAAGTACTGCAATTATTTCTGAATATATAAAATGCAGGTGTGAGACAATTTTACTTGCAACAAATTCTATACGAGCAGGTTTTAAGTAGAAAGGTACAACCACCCTTGTAACATAATGTGCATGTATGTACAGAAATACATACATTAAAAAAAAGCACAAAGTCTTGTTTACCCGTCACTTACTTTTTCATGAGCTCTGCAATTCTTTGGCATTCTTCCTTATCATAAAACCAAATTCCATATATGGACACTGTAAATGCACATCAAACACAAACTATGAGCATCTTCTCAAACAGCATTTCTACCTGATAGCAGTTCTGCCTGCTAGATACTTAAAAGTGACCTGTAAGTTTTAGTTTCTATTTCTTTATTTCCCCTTCTATAAAAACGACACCTCAAATTCTCCACCAAAATCAAAAAAGATCAAAAGGTGTACCTAATAATGTACATTACAAGCTCTCGAACCTTGGCTACAGGCAAAGGTACCTCTGATCCTTTTCTTCAAAACACTAAAACAGAGGCTTGTCATTTTGCATTTTTTTTCCCCTTAATAACTTGTCCTTTGTGGATTTCCCAGTTGTCATATCATAACGATTAGATCCCAGGTGTTAGTGTATTGCGGGCAGCACTGCACGCAAATATATGCAAGACGTGTTCAGTTTTCAATAACCATGAGGCTTATCTCATATACCATCAAAGTTATGGTAGTATGAACACATCTCCACTTCCTCGTGGACTTCCTATAATTTTATCAACTAGTTTAACCCCTGTAAGTTATTATCTGTATCCAACATTAGAGAATCTGTATCTAAATTCAGACTTCTGATTCTGGCTTCCATAAAAGTTAGTGCCTGCAGCTTTGCCCAGCAACAAGATTTACGTGTACTAACAGTTCAAAATTCTCCCATGTACACTCTACTTAACCACCATCCTGGTAATAGCCATAATGGAGCTGTAGCTAGTGCAGCTTTCACAATCATCATAAACAAGGAGCTTTTTCCACCCATCACCTTGTTATACAGTTCCTGTTACTCTGGGAATAAATGCGTAACATTGTCTGGTCATATTCTCGTGAATGATCCATCCATATTTTTCAGTTTTAACCTCAGGCACAAATTTGCTGTGAGAAGGGAAAGGAAGAAGCACTTACAGGGTAAACACGGACCTTCCCCTCTGTACCTTGCAACCTTGTGAAACGTATACATTCTCCTTATACAATATGGTAGCAAATAGGTAGCTACCCTGTTTCTCTTCTGCCCCCCCCTTCTATACTGTAGCAAAAGTTTCCTTTAATCTGACTAAGATAAGGCAATTCCTAACATGCCTTCCAACACAGCAGGGGCTAGATTCTATCTGCAAGGAGAGGAAGTGGATAGAGTATCCATTTAAAAAGAATTACAACACCAACACTGATTATGTAACATTTCCTTGTATCAGAGGAATACAAAAGCAATCGCTCCTCCAGTTCCAAAGAACAAATCCATGACATCTAAAGTATAAGTTAGCTTTGTTAATATTTGAAAAGAAACTGCACGTGCAGCTGTTTGCAAGACAGAAGTGTAGTACTTAACGCTATTTCCTCTCTAATTTTCAGCCATGTGTTGTCTTTTATTCAGCTAAAAATAGTTCAACTATTTAACAGAGAAAAAAAAGTGGTGAAAAGCATTTAAAAAGCTATTCTGTAGACAGACAAAAAGTACTTCTTATAATGTATATAGTCCTTTACATGGCTAAACTTTCAAAAGTTTGATCATGATTTCTGTTATAAAAATCACAGGTAACAATATGCCTCAGCGGTTCTAAGATCCACCTACAAATGTCCAACATACGAGCCGAAGTACCTAGATCATTTCCTTTCTGTAAACATGGACATTAATATCAACGCCTTTAAAACAGACATTATTATTTTAACATATACCACCAATAATAAATTGCAACCCTGTAGAAAAGCATGTGAATAATTAGCAAGGTTCCAACATACTGTCCCATAATGCAAAACTACACATCTTTCTAACTCAACATATTTGAGTATTTTATGATCTTTTAGTGTTGTCCATACCACAGACTTAATATTCAGTGCAACAGTGTAGTAGTTTGACAAGTCAAAATTGTTTTAATTAATCAAGATTCTTTGTTACAAGAGAATCTCTGGTTAGAACAGTACTGATAAAACATCACTGAATGTGCAAGATAGGTTGAACAGCTTCACTTTTTGGCCAGTTGACCAAACATGTTACAGGCTATTTATGAATGTTTGATAAAATTGAAACCTGTCAGTCCTGTGGAAATACTGCTTCTGGTCATTACAAGTTTAAAGATTGGAAACAAAAGCAGACACAAGCTAGTTACCTCACTCAATATGGAGACCAACACAAGTGAACTGTCTGATTACTCATAAGGAATGCCTCTTCAGATTTTATAGAGTGACAGCTAATAGTTTGAAATACAACTCATACAAATGCACAACCATTTCAGATCACAGCATAAGGATACTAACTATCATTAATCTGGCCCACCAAAGCAAGCCACCAATGCAACAATAAAACACATTTTAAGCAAAGCTTTAAGCCAATACACGGCAGATACACATACCTGCCTTCACCAACGAATCACTTTTGATGCAGAATTTCATCCCCTCCATACTGGTATATACACAAAGGCACACACAATTTCTCACCTCAATCAAAAGGTACTTGCAACCCAGACAAAGAAGCACAGCTGGAAGAAACTTGAGACAGAAAACCTACATCTGCTAAGCATATAGCTTTCCCATTCAGCAGCAAGATCTTCCAGAAGTGGGGAATCCTCTTTTTCTCCCTTCCACACTTGCTCCATCAGTCCAGACAGAACAGATGAATACTTCAAAAGTACACTGAGAAAGAATCATGCAGGTGCTCCATTTGTTGCAGCACAATGTACTCTAAATGCTTTCATGCATGGGAGAACAATGTAGCAGTGGGTGGTGGTGGTGATCTGAGATACCAGATACCCCAAATATGCTAACTCATGTT
Organism: Pavo muticus; assembly: GCA_016647715.1. Lineage (NCBI taxonomy): Eukaryota > Metazoa > Chordata > Aves > Galliformes > Phasianidae > Pavo > Pavo muticus. The sequence goes on along the minus strand of JACDJE010000019.1, from coordinate 2,978,630 downwards.
TTCACACTGGGTGCTCATCACCTCAGCTAACCACAGTGTAAATTCATACAATTCATTGTGCTATACTTATGGAAACAAAATTGGAAATGAAAGAAGTAAAAGCATCTATCGATGATCACATTCTTCATTAATACTGAACACAAAATGGCAAGCTTTTCTTTTATGGATGACAACGCATGAAAATCCATGACTAGCAAAAGAAACTGAGATGATTACGAACTGCAACTGTCAAGCTAGGAACCTGGAATGCTCTCCACTAACAACAACAACAACAAAAAAAAAAACAACAGACATACAATGCAAATTTCACTGCAGGCTTTCTACCAGCATGAAAACGCTCTGTGTTTCATTGGGATTAAAACTAAAGAGATTATTTTCTTATCCAGCCTCCGTCTTATCAGACTGTTTGATAAAACAGAAATCCAGACCTAAATACAATCTGTAGAGCGGTAATGGTAATTTTGCTAAAATATTCACATCTTAGAAGTGAATCACTAAATGGCAGAGGTACAAAGCAAATTCTTGCACTGCAGCATAAAAGAGGAAATATTATATCACTTTTAGGCCCAGCTTCAGCTATCGAGTTATCCAGGAAGAGATTACCGTAAAAAACAGACATAGAAAGGACAAATCAAAATCAAGTATCTTTTGTTCCCCAAGCGGGCAAGCCACATGAAAAGTAGCTAACAAAAGATCAATAATGAGAGACTTATATACTGACAGGATGGCATACATTTAGTCATCCACATTCGACAGCTCCCAACTCATTTGATTTACTAAAAGAAATGAGATTTAATAATGAATTGATTACATAAAGGGGAAAAGATGCACCAAAGTTGTAACACTGTTAACAAGATTTAGTAGTACTAGAAAGATACAATACAGCTATCAAATCAACAAGATACAGTTAATATTGAACCAGAATAAGTAAGTTAGTTAAATTATCCAATTGAAAGCATAAGTAAAATTAAGGAATATCAATCTTTAGAATTTCTGAATTTCAAAAAGGTAGATTTCTTCTAGAGTACATATTCAAATATTGCAGCATCAATTTTGCCAGGCTTACTGCAAAAAAAGACCCAACTGTAGGTTATACAATTAATGAGTTCTTAAAACGTGACTTAAGACACGCCATGTTAATTTTTTTTATCATTTTACTCTAAAGCAAATGCAATCCCTTTATCTACAATACAGTATTTATGATTACAATATAGCCATACGATGTTCCATGCACTTTGCTCAGGCTCAAGTACAGAAGGAGACTTTGCCCATTCAAGCTCGACATCCTGCTCCACAGGATAAAGCAAAACAGGATTGCAACAAAGGAAAGAGGATTTAAACTATCTGCAGTTAAGTCAGCTGCACGCTGTCTTTGAAAGCTGAATACCATCTCTGACGCCGTCCCTCAGATATTATGCAATGGTACGCAAGTTGTGAAATGTCATCGTAAGTGGCTGTCACTGAGCGTGTATGCTTCACATTCAGTTCCTGAAGTGAGATCCAAGACCTGGGTGTAAGATCTGAGGGCACGACCTGCAAAAACACCAGCTACTTATAATCACAGCTGAAGTCTGTAGGAAGTGGTTTTGAACATATGAATGATAAATATATTGGAAAAAATTGCAGCAGAATAATTTAAAGTCACACACTGCGTTTAATGGATCTTTGTGATTTTAACCACTATGCCCCATGATCCCAATTGTAAAATAGAAAAAATAATACTTCTAATCTAAGCAACGTGCAACAAGTTATCAGCTATTATATTGATGAGTGTCATAGATAACAGCAGAAGAAAACCAACCAATAGTTCCGTCCCTGCTACAGAACTTCCATAGCAGACGACAAAGCAAGAAGCCCATGTGTAAGTAATGTAAAACAGAATGCTGAGTAGCCACTCCACATGAATATCATTCAGACTATTTGATGACTGAAGCAAGTCTTTACTGCAAAAAATTATGATCACAGAATTTAAAATTCCTTGAGTAAAAAAGGGAGATTGCACCTAACAAATACCGAAGTTAAGGTTGTTGTTTAGGAGAGTTCAGTTTCGCAGCCTTTTAAATGCAACATTTTGCTTAGCTTGAACAAAATACTAAGAAAAAAAAAATCGTCATATAATACCATATTGACAATGACGTGGCATATAAATAGGATTGCACTTCTAGATCTCATTTCTTTGCACTGTAGAAAGCAGTACAAAATACATATAAAACAAATGCATTTGTTTCTTAACACTGGAAACAGAGATTAGATATATCCTGTTGTTTCTGGAAATTCTCAGAAATCAACATTTTTATGGCATCCCAGGCACAAAAATGCCAAGAAACTGAAGCAGCATAAGAAATTTCAATCAACATAAAACTGTGTTTTGATATGAGTTCCGAAAAAATTGGTGAAAGAAACATATCTGTCAAAGTACTGAATGCTTGCTCTTTCATTTAAAGGCTGATAGAGACCCTGATTCCATAATCTGGGTGGCTTTTATACAAACAAGGAGAAGAATGGTATTTGCTGTACAAACCCAAGGATGTTTCACAGAATTACAGGGGCTGGAAGGGACCTCTGGAGATAATCAGTAAAACCCCCTACTAATTCACATTCCCTACAACAGGTTCCACAGGAAAATGTCCAGGTGGGTTTTGAATATCTTCAGAAGAGACTCCACAACCTCTCTGAGCAGCCTGTTCCAATGCTCTGTCACCCTCAAAATAAGTATTTCCTCGTGTTCAGATGGAACCTCCTGTGTTCCAGTTTGTGCCCGTTGCCCCCTGCTCTGTCACTGGGCATCACTGAAAAGAGCCTGGCCTCATCCACTTGACTCCTGCCCATTAGATATTTATAACTGTTGATAAGACAGCCCTGCCAGCAAGGGGGCTGGGGAGCACAAACAACCGGGAGGGACAGAACCAGGACAGTTGGTTAGAGAATGGACAGTGACTAGTAACACTAAAAGTCAAGAACAGGTTCCCGACCATCATCTGCTTATACCTTAAACACTTTTTTTTTTTTTTAATGGACCTTTAAATATCCCTATAGCCTTCTACCAATCATGCAATTAGGCCGACTGACTCACAGACCTCCAGATACAGTGCCACAAAATATTCTGATGGTGATAAAATCGTATCTGCTCTACTCTACTGAGACAGCCTGACTTCAGGCAGACTTTTAACCAAATATATAAGAAAATAAAAGAAAGCAAAACAATACAGAACAAAAAGCAACCCAAAACCCCCATCAACTCTGTAGCAAACAAAAGAATGACCGACTAGAATGTCCCTTAAATAGTTTCAAAGCTAAAATTACGCTAGCTTTGTAGGAAACTTTAAATCCTGTTGGTCCATTTATTCCCATAAAACTCAGCAGATGCAAGAGTATATCAGTGGTTTCTTTACTGTTTGAAAAAGATCCCAAACTCAATTTGCAACATTTACCTTAAAACTGTGTTCTCATGATGCAACAAGTTATTTTAGTCATGACACAGGAATAGAATCCACTTTACGATCCATCTGGCCCAGTGCACTTCTTTTCCAGTTGCACCTCCTGTCATTGCAACATCATTTCCAAGTAATTTTTAAATCATGATGACGCATCATACGGAAATTAAGGCAGGAAGTCTGCCTGTAGGGGCCAGGCTATCAATTTCTTAAACAACAAGTAGTTCTTAATAAATCCTTTATTGTTCTCGTAAGTTGCTCTACAGCAACAAGTGGTTTGCATTACTTTTTCACAATAGATTTCTGAAACATCGAAGGGAATGGAGCTCTGCTGCCTTTTGTAATGGAAATGATTACAGAGTCCCATTCAAGGAGCACGTACGCTACGTGAAGAGATGTTAAGATAAACACATAGTGGGTGAAAGTATCATTCTGTTTTTGACACGGAAATATGATACACATTGACTTTCAAAAATTAAGCAAAGAAGTCTTTCGCAAGGCTAAAAAGTCAGTCCCAAAATTCCAAGTCAACAAAAGCAAACTTCCTGTGAAAAAAAAAAAATTCTACCAGAGGATGGCTTAGTTGAAAAGAAGTTTAACTCCTCAACATCTAAAATCATGGCTTCTACTAGCTTAGCAGTGCCCTATTATCTAGGCTAACTTCCTACTACAGATTATTAAAAAGGTCTTCAGCGCACACTGAAATGAAGTCAGGCCCTCATCTATGTGAATGATCAGAACAGAACACAACATGCCACTAGCAAATCTACGCTAAATATATATCCATAACTTCTATGAGCGGAAAAGCTTACACTAATGTAACATCACCACAAGTAAAAGAGGAAACTAGAAATTAGGCTCCCCTTTTGATTCTTTGTACAGAATCATACCCAGCAGTAGCTAAAAGCAATGAGAACACTCTCCAATCAAGGAGAAGGTTATGACATTGCTTTTCCACCCAGAAGAAAGCGTGTTTATATTTCAAAGAATACAAAGGAGTTCTGCCCTTGCCTTTTCAATGTCTTGTCTTTACATTTCCATCCTGCTTTCCACTAGGTTAAAGAAAGTGGTAACTTCTGTGGAGTATCCAGGGACTCAGTTCTGTTGCAATAAAGCTTTCTCCATTGTAAATAACATACACAATTGGGTGGTAGAGGACACAGATGGATTTGAGTACTCCTTTATGATTTAGTCAAACAGAAGGATATGTTTCCAATGCGCATCTCTGATGTACCTGCCATGGGTCAAAGTAAATCTTTATTTCCAGAGCTACAGTCAAGTTCAAGGGCAAGCTGCTTTCCAAACTATGCTGACATCATTTATATATTTTTCCCCTCAATAAAAAAGAATTAAGAATATTTCAACTTTAAAAAAGTTTTCAGTAGCATATTACTTATTTCTTTTCCCTGAAGCCTGAATGTATACTATAATCAGACTGATGACCCCAAATGGACTGGAAATATATTCACAAATCTGAAATAAAATGTTAATTTGCAACAACAGAAGTCTAAGCTGTTTGAATATATATACACACTTGCTCTCGTAACAAATGACACCTAAAAATACCATAATATGACCAAGTTGGTTTTTTTAAACTTCATCTTTTCATTTGTACATGCCATTATTTTAGGGGCAAGCAACTTCCTCATTTTTCCCCACTCTACCTCTTTATTTCTGAAATATAAAAGCCACTTAGAAATAAGTAACTGTAAAGTGCACTACTCTTTTTGACATTTCAAATATTCATATTTACAGCATCCCTTAACTATTTGCTTTTTGCTGATTTTTCACAGCCTGATAACATGTTATATTCAACACATTAACAGTATTTTCTATTTCTCTGTGGCAATTCCTTTTGCTATAGTCAGTTGTGACACTGACTTAAATAACACCTTCTTTTCTGTAGAGCTGCTGTTGGAAATTCTTAAATACATCTAATTTTCAGAAATACAATATAGTTCAACTGACACAGCAAAGCCATTTACTACTCTCACAAAATCTCAGACAAACAGTATTAAGTATATTCCAGTTGTGGTAGGTTCACACTTGTGAGTAGGCTGTACTTTCCAGTTAGGCTTCAAAAGACATCTGCATCTTGTAGCATTTATCACTCACATACGACTGCTGCATTTTTACTTGTTCAGAATGGAAGGATCATTACACCTTATCACTTGGATCTTAATTAAAAAAAAAAATGTTTAAAGCATTCCTTATGATCTACTTTTTCTTGTGAAAGTTGCAACTTCATAGTTTCCTTCATAAAGACACAAATGCTGCTTCTCTGAAGTACCTTACTGTTTCTTTCTTTTACCATATTCACGCACATCTTTTAAAAGCAATTTTAACTACTGAAGTTAATTGTTCAGATTACCATAGCAGTTCAGCGACTCTTCTACTTTCTTCCAACATAAGTGTAGGTTCTTGTACAGTGGGAGAAACAGAACATACTTCTGAGATCAGGTTTGTCACGACAAAAATAATTTAAACTGTTAAAATGTCCTTGTTTTAAGCATGTAATCCAACAGGTGAAAGCATCACAAATTATCAAATTAATTTTATATTAGCAGCTAGAGATTTCAAAATACTGAAGCAGCACTGGGGCATACCCTACAATTTATGAGTTGCTGAGTATGGAATACAGAGGTACGTTTCAATACAGATTAAAAACTAGTTGTGCACTGGGTGATTTTCATTACAGCAGCGACATATTTTCATACAGAAAGTGAAAGTGCATCATTTGATTTGTTTCAGAAGTATTACACCACTTGCACGGTCCTTTAGGAATAAAACATTAATAATCATCTTTTGCTTCCCCATTCTGTCTCCTCCTGCTTTTAACTCTTAGTGTCAATCTAAACCTTAACTTTGTTTTCTGTACAATAAAGACATACAAAATGTTAATGAGAGAGAAGCTAGGAAAAACAAAAAACCACCACAAAAGGAGAGAGATGGCAATTAAAAAAGAAACAAAGCACTGCAAGAAGGTACCATACTTTACATAAAAATACACTGTTACTTCTTTTCTAATTATGAAAACCTGTCTACTGAGAGATGCTACACGTTCCTGTGTAGAGGATTTAGTACTGTATGTTGCAAAGCAAATAGACCTGAAATTTTACAGAAAGGCAGTTTGTTTGGCAGAGAGAAAAAAATTGGTGGAGTTCATCAAACTTAAAATCTATATCCTGTCTAAGACAATGAGCAGCACCAGATGATTCACAGGAAGAACCTTTATAGTCCCTCTGTTTTTGACTTCTGACCCAAAGCATGTGTCTTACATTACTTTTTTTTCTTCCTGGCTACAGGATCTCTGGCTGCTTTTATTCATATAAATAATCTCTCTGCTATGCAAAAGGATTACTGCAAGAGGCTCTAAAGGGCTTAGGAGTACATACGACCAAAATAATGAAGCTAGCAGGTACAAGCCACTTTTCTGGGGAAGACTGATTAAAAAAATATTTTATTCCATTGAGATTTTAAATTTTATCAAATTTTACCATAACAAGTTCTGCACTGCAAAATCAACAAAGAAGCTGCAACCATAACCATTAAAATTGAGCAGATACCAAATACTAAGCCCAACACACTTAGTAGTTTGTATGCCACTTTAGACAAAAAAGCAGCGCTGCATTTGCAGCCTTAGTGGAATTCCACTGGAACAGTAACACCGGCTTTCTGTATGTAACACATTCCTTGTCCTTTAAAGGGTATGCTATCTTATACTTGTGAAGGATTTCTTTTTCTCCTCCTGCAATTGAAGAATATTGCTTATTTCTGATTTAAGGCTTGTTTTGACGAAGACAGAGCTGATGAGGCACTCAAGAGCTTGTATTAAATCAGTAATAGACAGAAGTGGGCAGCTTGTATATGCACTGTGGGATACACTTGTTCCTATATTTATCTTTCGTGTTTTGAGAGAAGGTTACAAATATTTTTATATATATACACACACACATAAAAGAGCGAGAGCAAGCAAGCTCACATTCCAAGAGAAGTTTTCTGGCTATGTCAGGACTGAAGTCCACCCCTTGCTAGACAAACCTATTTTTTTTTCAAACACAAGAGGATATTATCAGAGAAGTCTGTGCTGATATACAGAAAGCAGAGATCGCCATGGCTGGGTGAGGTGACGAGCTGACGGGTGGATGGCGCCCATTATCTCCACTTCTCAGTCCTGAAAAAGTTTTCCTGAAAAACCACAAGGGGAGGAGAAGGCTCCAACAGAACATAAGGCACACAGGACAAGAAAAGGATTAGGAGTGAGGAGCAAGGAAAGGAAGAAGAGCGTGTTAGATATTGTGGAGGCTTCAGAGAGCTGGAAAGTAGTTTCTAGATGAAAGGACCAAGTTGTCAGTAGCCCTGGTTTTTGGTTTTTAACTTCTGCACAAGGCTATTACATAAAATAACTCTGCATTAGGAAACAATCATCTAAAAGGAATTTGCCTCCTTTATATTGAGAAAATATATTCAAGCTCAGTGGTTTCAACGCTCCTTGGAATTTTAAAACATGTTTCAAGCCTTTGTTCGGCAAGCATACCAACCGCTATCCAGCCACCAGCAAGGGGAATCTGAAACGAAGTACAAGGGGAAGCTGGTGCATGAAACTCAGCTCAACTGCTTCTACATCAAACCTGGAGGTAAGGGAGCACCATACATTCGCATGCATGCAAACCGTACTGGTATCAATCAGCTTGGATAAGTATTCCCTTTCTGTTCTGTTCTATAAAGTATTCTGTTCTATAAATAGAACGGTCTGTATGATGTATGAAATAACTTTAGTAATGTCAGTAATAGTTGTATGTGTGACAAGATTTAGGGAATTTTGGTAACTTTCACATCTGTGGAGTTAAGCAGACAGCATCTCTTGTTAACATACTGTCTTTTGAGCATCTGTTGAAAGTTGCTTTTTCACTTCCACTTTCGCACTGGAGCAAAAACTGAAGGCACAAGAAAGGCATGCAGGTATAAGGAATGAGAAAGCAAAGAGGCTAAGAGATTTAGAAAGTTCAAAATATTAAATAGATACCTATTGTGTATGGGAGCGATCTCTAAAAACCAACTAGTTCTACAATATTTTCAATTGCAGAATGCATTTACACTGGCCTGGAAACATCCAGTATTTTATGCTGTACAGGGTGGTGGGTATGAAAGACAGGGTGTAAAGGTAGTCACATGAAGATAACCTTCTCTAAAAGTAAAAAAAAAAAAAAAGCTGATCCAACTTTAACTCTTGAGTTTTACTGCATCATATGCCTATCTTATCTTGAAGAGATGTCCGGAATTCCCAGTGCTGGCAGTACACTCTCAGCAGTAAGCGTCCAGACCAGCTAATACGTCGCTTATGTGACAATATCCATAAATGGGAAGCAAAGACCGCTTAGCAGATATACACAGTATGAGACTCCTTCCTTTCTGTTCAGAATACCATCCACAATTGCAGGATGCTTGATAGATGCCTTCAGTTCTATTCCATACATTTTTCCTACTGATTTGCTTGCCCAGACAGCAACAATTCCACTGTACTCAGAATAATTATCAGCCACTAAAAAACTACTAAAAAGCTTTGTTACCTTAGCTCCTTAGCCTGCCTTTTTTCTCATGATATATATTCACATTGGAATCCATCATCCTACATTGTTGAAAATTTACATTAGCAGTACTGTACTTCTTTCCTTGTACTTTTTACCACCATCATCACGACTGAAACCATTAGAGCAAAAAGATGGCTGCAGTCATCATGGCTGCAAGACCTACTCTCTTGAGAAAACCAACTTCACAAACACAAAGTGTTCTAAACTGTTTGCTCTTCACAGCTAAAGTCTTCCACAACCACAACCAAATCCTTAGGGTAGGAAGTGTGAAGAGGAAACAACAAAAGCGTCCTATAAATCTGAACTGAAATCCTGTATAACTGAGCTGGATTGGGAAGGGTGAAAAGGAATGTGGTTTTACCCATCAGAACAGATGTCTTAAGGCTACGGTCTTCAATTTCCACTGAAAAACAAATATATTGAATCTGTATGAAAGTATGTTGAGTAAGAAAAAAAGAAGAAAAAAACACTTCAGAAGTACAAAGAGTTTTGCTTAAAAAAAACAAAACAACAACAACAAGGAAAGGGAATCATACAATTTGTCCTCTTGATCCAAACTCTAAAAACCTCAATTTACAATCATTGAACTACGCTTAGTTTTCATGATAAGCACAAAAAACCCTGCATACCAGAAAACAGGATCAACCAATACCTGCTGATTATTTATTTTTGCAGTAACTTCTGCATATGTGTATATACACACACAAGTATATATTTTCTTAATAAATAAACAACCAAATAATCCTGTCCCCTTTCAGAGGTCACACTACGTAAAAATCCAATCCAATTTCCATAGCATCGAGCAGAGTTTAGCTACAGATTTCAAAACCAGATGCATCTGGTTGTATACTCTAAAACATGCATGGTAGCTAATTGCTAGAGAAAAGATCAGGACTCCTGGCCTTAAAAGTCTCCTGCCTTAGGTCAGCACCTCTGCACACTCATCTATGCTTACGTGCAAAATACAGTTTAATTATGCCATAAAGTTATCATATTGTTTTTACATCTCTACAGGTAAACATTAAGGATTTGTAGGTACCCTTGAAAATTAGAACGCAAGACAGAAAGGCCAACATTTAATATAGAAACACACCTATTTTATGGTTTTAAGCGTAAAAATTTAAAGCAATACCTATATCATTCCTAAAGGGGTAGACTATTCTTCTTGATATTTTTAATTATTATTATTTTTTATTTTTTTAAGCACAACAGCAAACCACAGAACACAAAGGAAGGCACTAAGTGGGAAATAGAGTGAAGGAATAATGCTTTCACGTACGCTTTTACAGACCAGTCTAAGAACAGATAATTTCTGTAAGCAGTTGCAAGGAAGACAGAACCTCACACGGAAAAAAAAAAAACAATCAAAAATTTATAGTCACTATGCAACAGACAAGTAAATAAACAGAAGGAGGGATAAATTTGCCTTGAGAAAATTTGCATACAATGAACTATAAGACACTTAAGCCACACAGATGCTAAAACAGGTTTTTAAAAACATGTGTGCAACGTGACAGTTAATCCTGTCAGTCAACTTCATTTTCTGGTTTTAGAAACAACACTGCAATGTTAATGTACTTTTGGTATGAACATTTTTCCTTTTTAAAAGGAAAATAACATCTGTTAGGATGTTATTTTAATATATAACACTAGGATTCTAATGTTCTCTGCAAAACCGAGGTTTCAATCAGAGGTGAATAATATCCCTGGAGGACAATCCTGACCTCGGCTGCTGTTCCTGCCCAGCTGGAGGCAGGATGAATTTTTATCACGTTGATCAAAGGAGAGGTGGTGGAAGGCAAAGGAGGAGGAGCTACTTGTTTATTTTTTTCCAAGACAAAAATGTCTCCCAAGGACAGTACCTCAGGTAGAACATTTGTATTCTGAGCAAATGTCAGTGGTCGATCCAGGCAAGCTTTTAGAAAAAATTCAGCCAAATCTGGTTAGCAAGAAGAGATTTGTAATACTGAATTATAGAATATATAATCTATGACAGAACAAGAATAAATTTCAGGGTAAAGCAGACACTTATTCATGCCATATTCAGTTTTACACATCACTCAAATTCTATTACTGTGGTCTCCTCTTTTCTCTTGGGAAGTAAACCTCTCATATTCTTCTAACTAAGCTGCTCCTTATGAGAGAAATGTTACCATTAATCTATCTGCAGGATCAATCAGTCTTCCAACATGCCTACAGAATCAGGACACATTACCTATTCAGTATATATTTATATACAATATATAAATATTGGAAGAGTTAATGAAAAGGTCCTAAATTAGTCTCCCAAGAAGATGAATTCTTCTGTTTGAGAGTGCTCTACTATGCTGCAACACAGAATCTACAAATGAAAAGTTTAAGAAAAATATACACCATTACCTTTTCCTAACATTTTACAATCATTTGCCTTCAAACACAAACATGTATTTGGAAAAAAAAAAATCATACAAAAATAGTTATGACATAGGAGAGATTAAAAAACGACAGCAACAATAAAATCCACCCATGACAAAAATTAAGTTACTACTTCAGACAGCTGGCAAACTTTCCTTCTAATCCCATCTACTAAAAGTCTTTGCAGTGTAGAAATCTAGAAAAATGATATCAGTTGTTCAGGGTTCTGACAAACATAAGGTGGCAAGTTAAACCGGACAACTGAAATTATTACGAGGCAGCTTTAAACAAGCACATCTGGGCTGCCTGTGTAGCACTTCCTGGACTCCTGCAAAACCTGATACTCAGTAGAACATGTCACATCTGGCTAGAAAGCTTCATTCACTTTCAATCTTACTAGATAGCATGATGAAAGGCTTTGCTACAAATGTGACCCATAATGCACAGATGGGCATAGAATCTGGTCAGATTCTATTTGTAGATTTGGTGAGACTATTTGTAGAGCTTTCACAGTTTCTTTCTCCACTTCCTGTAATACAGTAATCAGCAGTGATAATCGGCGTACAAGCTCCTTATTAGCTGGATCTCGTATCTTTTTCTGGCAGCTGAAACACACAAGGTGTACTGAGCTCTAAGATATGCAACTTTCCTCAAGTACTCCATGTCCTATAAGCATCAAAAACAGTATTTAGTGATGAAATGGTACATCAGTCAACCTAAGAAATAATTTGCTGGCCCAGCATACAATCACACACACCTGGTATAAAATACACCGTTGGGAATAGTTGCAAGTAAATCACTGTATAGTTGACCACTGCCAAAAGGAGAAACTGAAGTTATTTTACCCAACAATTTACAGTTACGCATTTTTCTGGACTATTTCACATTAACCAGCATCAAGCTTCAAGCAGCAGGTTCCAAATGTTCTTTTTTTGCAATAAACACCACCAAAGGTTAAGGAAAAAAGTATTAATTACATAGATAAGATTACTCAAATATATAATCCAGGAAATACTTTAAATTTTTGAAATCATTAGATGTTAAAAAAGCAGTACTGTCTTATTTGTACACAGAAAGTACCTGAAACTGTGGTTAACTACCAACGTTTACAGATAACATGGAAAATATTTTGTAGAATCATAGAAAGGCCTGAGTTGAAAAGGACCTCAAAGATCATCTAGTTTCAACCCCCTGCTATGTGCAGGGTCGCCAACCACTAGACCAGGCTGCCCAGAGCCACATCCAGCCTGGCCTTGAATGCCTCCAGGGATGGGGCATCCACAGCCTCCTTGGGCAACCTGTTCCAGTGTGTCACCACCCTCTGGGTGAAAAACTTCCTCCTAATATCTAACCTAAACCTCCCCTGTCTCAGTTTAAAACCATTCCCCCTTGTCCTATCACCATCCACCCTCATAAACAGTCATTCCCTTTCCTGTTTATATGCTCTCTTCAATTACTGGAAGGCCACCTCACTTATTTGACCGATATGCCTTTTGTTTCTTGTTGGAAGATAAAAATTTCTTCTGGCATTAAACACACTGTAATCTGTATCTAATTCTCCTGGCTTTGAAATGAATAACTCTTAGGCTTGCCTGACTAGATTTTCCAAACTAAACTTTTCTGTGAAAGAGTGGATCAGTGTACCGGCATGGATCCCAACACCAACCCCCAAAGACCTGTGAATAGATTACAGGTGTCTGAAAAGGGTTCTTAGATAGTATTTCAGTTCTTGATTAACAAGAACAATGGACCAACGGGAGAAATATGAAGCACAATAAAGTAAAAGATCAAAAGTTTCTTAATTATTAATAAAATTGACTTTAATATGGTTTTAGAAAGCTTTTTTCTACTGTAATAATATATTGGATGCAAAGCAATTTTTCTAAGATGATAGATGCAACATAACAAGACCTGAAAATTAGAACTTGCAAAACACTGGACTGAAAATGTAAGTCCTCTTACGTGAGAAAGCAACTATACCAGATACTCAACAATGGCAAGAGCATCAGTATGTGAACAACACACACTGCTGGGGTCACAAATCCGAAACACAGCACTATGCAAGCTGCTATGAGGAAAATTAACTCTCTCCCAGCCAAAACCATCACAGCAGTTTGTCTCCAAAGACGTCCTTTTCACTTCTGTGGCTCCAATCCTCCTTAGTTTGTCTACTACAATTCTTGGGTTTGATCTTTAACATACACTCAAAATTCTTTATGCTGCAGCTCTGCAGTACAGATCTACAATGTCTCCTAGCAGAAGGGAATATTACCTTCCCAGGTGAAGGGAAATCCTTTGGTGTGTTTATGAACATAGGAGGATTTAATAAAATTGCACAGAAGTGCAAAGAGACACCAACAAAGCACTTCGAGCTTTGTAAAGGCTGATGGACGACACATTGTCAAATCCTACTCCAAAAGAATCATTGTCTATGCAGAGCCCAGAAAATAAGCCTTCTGCATTTTGCTGTTGCACAATTAGGCAAAAAAAAACCCAGACGTTATCTGAACACGTTAGCTGCTCAGAAGCATGTTAGTACCTGTATTTGAGACTCTACAACTCTATAATTATGACATCTCTTAATGAACAAATGGCTTATACTTCTCTCCAAAGCCCCCAGATTTTTCTCCTAAATAAACCAGTTTATATGTAGTATTCAGAATGAAGAGTGTCTTTCTTCATGCCAGCATAATTATGACAACCTCTAATTATTCTTATTACTAATTGTCTCAACAAAAAGGAAGAGTTAATAGATCAGGCTTCAAAAAGGAGATATTAGTATATACATATACAAATTCCTAGTGGAATTTCAAAACAAGACAAAAATAGATTACATACACATAGGAAAGTTTTCATAATCACATGGGAGAAAAGTCCTCTGGTATTTAAAATCCTGATGCCTGGTCTAGCCTAGGTTAGCCTGGAGATGTCTGTATTTCTTTTCAGCCTCTTTGGGAATTTCAGATAGCAAATTTAAACTGTTTTTCAGCCCACCAAATGCTCTCAGAAACAGAAGTTTCATTTACATTATTTAAAACATTATCTCTATTGCTCACACACACTATGTAGTAGAAACAACAGAATTCCCTCTTGACATACATGGCAACTACAAATTAAGTTTATGAAATAAAAAGGTCTAGCAGATTATCAAACTGTGCTGCTTTGTATGCCATCAATTTTCTCCGCTTTTACTTCATCCAGAGGGAACACTTCTGCAACACATTTCACATAAAGATTTTTTGCAATGTACTTTTATGCATCAAGAACAAAATATAGATAATACTATAGCTCTATTTCCAAGGACAGATACAAACTTGCGTATTTATAACTGTTTGTTCTTATACAATTGCACATCATCATGGTCTGCGTGTATATCTGTATGTAAAAGCACAGCTTCTTCATGTCTTCCACTCATTTCTGAGTTTGCCTGATGCGTGCTTGTACAGAGGTTCGACAATTATGCAAGACAAACACACAGCCCACAGTAATAACTTCATCTTTCATTGGTGTTTAAATTAGGCTCACCATTACAGTGTCAGAGTTTCCCATAATAGTTGGGAAGTAACCCACCTTCCAAGTTGCTCTAAGGACACTGCATCAGAGCTGGGGCACAGGGGTCTGAATTAGCTGCATTTGCTTACCCTTACACAGCTCACAAGGATTATTCCAATCTTCAGTGGGCTTGTATTAGGACAAGATATCCCAGCACTGACCAGGGTACATTCAGAACATACAACGCATGTCTGTGAGTCTCTACACCTATCACATACACAGGGCAACAAAAGTCTGTTATTTGCCAGCTTAAAGTGACTTCCTTTTCAACAGTGGCATTTCAGGTAGCACTTAACAACTCTTTCCGCATGTCAATGAGCAAAATATACTCCTTCAATTGTAAATGTTAACTAGCTCTTTAAAGCTAAACTCTAATCTAATTACCTTAACTAAGAATAGATGCTGAAGAAGAGCTCATCTCTTTGGCATTTAACATATCACATACTTACATCTGGCATTTCTGTAAAGTAGAAAAGGGTCCTGCAGCTGGAAATCAAGGTCTTTAGTAATTGGTTCTGTTCGATTTTCCATGCTCAGCCTGTTCATAATTGTGAAGCCATGCCTTGGAGAAGCTGATCTGAAAATTATCAAGTAGAAATCACATCAAGTCAAGAAAAAAAAGAAATTACTATTTTTTGTTGTTGCGTGGTTCTCCAAAATGCTTTTTTTTCCCCCCACTCATAGATGAGGGAAATTCTCATGTTGTCCCAGATCACTAGCATTACATTTTCCAACCATAGTTGCTTGTAGAAAACAATGATTAGATTCAGCCATAAGCAAGGAGCACTGCATATTTTATTATTGCAATTACTGTTATTATCATCACTAACATTCAGGTAGCAGTTGCGGATGATACTGAAAAACCTATCTAAAATGTAAGTAAGAAAATCGTGACTATTGCTCATGGTGGTTACAGTTCAAGCAGTTAGACAGTTTTTATTAACGTGAGGTGTTAACCCTATTACCATCCTGACAGGAGGCATTACTTTCAAATTCGACAAAATTAAATCATGATGCTTAAACATTTGCTAAAATTGCCATCTCTGGTAATTGCCTGTTGGTGGACATCTAAGAAACCTAAAGCATGGGAACCTGCAGTGGAGAGTAGGACGCAACAGGAAATGAAACAAGCAGAACCCTTAGCAAGAATCCAATCAGTACTTAAATTAAAAGAGTGAACTTCCACTGGTGTTAACTCAGTGGGAAGCCTGATTTTTGACCCTTCCTCAGAATTTGCAAAGTTTCAGTTTGTGATAAAAATCAGCTCCAGCAGAAGGGCCACATTACATTCTCATAACAGCAATAAGAAGCAACAAAGCAACGCCAGCAGACTCCAACCTGCAGTCTGCTGGCAATATTTGACACGATTTTATAACATTGCTCAAAGCTACAAGAAATAAAACTGGTGGGGAGGGCCCTGTATAATGTTGTTCACAACCTGTTTGGTGTAGTCACTTACACAGCAGGAAGGATAGCAATCTCTGCTGTAAATGGAAACTTCCTCAGCCAACAAAACAGCACGATGAAAGATCACAGATACAACACGTGTCAGGTGACATGCTGTCAGTTCTGGAGGTTTAAATCCAACATACCAGACAAATACCTCCGTTTTGCAGCATGCAACCAGCTACCCCTAACTACTGCCAGCAAAATCAAGGGTCAGTTCTTTCTTCTTGCAGTGGTAACCTTCTTATTCCTCCTCATTTACCTTAAAGAAGGTAAATGACAAAATAAAGAAAAGTTAATGATGACGATTTCAACTGCTGGTACAAGAGAACTCAAAAGATTAATTCCACCCTTCCCACTCCACACAAAGCTCAGTCTCCTGGGCCTCCCTGTCCATTTGCCATTTTACTCACACACCTCTTGCCCTCTGAAAGCAGTCTCTTGCTTCCTCAGTTTTCCTACCAGCTCCTCAAAAACAAACACTGAAAGTTTCTTCTTCAGCATCCCATCCCATCAGCTACTGCAACATGTGCTCACTATGTCATTTTCTGATTTTAACTGCAGTACAAGGAAATGCTTGGGCACTACTTTGGAAACCTAAAAGCAAAACATGTTTACAACAGAGCTAAAGTACATGCTGGAGTAAGCGACCAAATCCAAGCTCTGAAAAGCTGCAATTAGAGATGCTGCAAACAGCAAGCACTGAGAAAATCCAAATGCTGGATGGAACACCCACAAAATTGAACAATCAGACAGAAGAGATATTAGCACCTAAATATGGTGCTCATATCTTCTACCATTTGTTTTCTTTAAGAGATATCATTATTTATTTCTGTTTCTTTTTTGTTCAGACACCTTCAACCTGCCAACGCTGAATCCTATTTAAGGCAGTACCACAGATTTCTATACTTCAGCCACACGAGATTTAAACCACATCTTGAAGTCACACACGTGATGATCCCTCCTTTTTGGCGACCCCTCCTTTTCTGTGTTTCCTCCCTTGCGTTTGTCTTTGCCAATCTCAGTTTCCTTTCACCTCTGAGCACGACACAGTTGGGAGCACTTTCTGTCCTTCAGCCAAGCTTCATCCCAGTTTTCCCACACCCACAGGCTGCACCTTCAGATGGTAACACATAACGCTCTCACCTTGTGTAAACGAACAGCGTTCCTTCCACATCTGTCTTCTCCTGAACGAGAACATTAAAAAAGTTTAAATTAGGACTGCATTTTGCCAGACACAAGCAAGTCCCTTTATCTGTGTTTAACCAACAGCATCAGCATCTCGCCTCTCTCCCATAAGCTATTAAATAAAATAACAAAACCCAGCTCAATGAGATGGTGGTGAGGGAGCACAACTAGCACAGGTGAGGCTAAGGGTGAGATATACCCCTTCCAGCTAACAGAACAACTCCATAAGGTTAATTTAATCTTTAATAGGCTTTTTGCTGTTGGTAAACCCAGCACTTGCATACACACACTTTGCTTCCAGCCAATACCAATTTTCAAACAGCAGCAAACTCCTCCAGCCCTACACCCCCCAGCTCTCAACATACCAGGCTGCCTAACACTAATGTTAAAGCCCCACTACCAGGCCACAAGCCCAGCCCAGGAGGAGCAGACAAGACCACCAATCCCACCCTGCCCTCACACCTCCTCATGACGAGGCACCCCCACTTCCGCACAGGGATGGGGCGGGGCCTCATCTCATCCCCGCCCACATAGGGGCGGAGCCTGTCGCCAGCCCCTCCCCTCGCGGCCGGGAGAGGGTTGCGGGGAGGGGCGGCCCGACGTACCCACTCGTTGGCGCGGTGCCCGAAGGTGTAGAGCGCCACCTGGCTGGCCACGTCCACGATGCTGCTGATGTAGGGGTCGTGCTGCTGCAGCGCCGCCAGGCTGATGTCCAGCCCCTTGCCCAGCAGGGCGGCCCCGGCCACCGCCGCCGCCATTTTGCCTCCGACAACAACACACAGTTCCTAGTAGGCACGACCAATCCAGCGCCGAGAGGAAGGAGGGTGCTCCCCCCCCCCCCGGCAGGCCCGATCGGAGCCCAGCCACCGCAATCGAACGCCGAGCGCACGGCGTGTCGCTGCTGCGTGCGTGTATGTGTATATGTGTATATATATATATACATATACATGTCATGTACGTGTGACATAGGCAGCTGAAACATAAGCAAGTGTACTATGATAGGGAGATACACAAACAGCAGAGGAACAGATGGGCGAGACCAGGAATTTAGTTACCATATTTTCCTGTCAAATATATTTATTATTAATCTATTGATAGCTACAGTTCACAGTGAATATTTCAGCCTTATGTGGCGTGCAGATACACTCAGTATGTACAGACACATTTTAAGCCCTGCTTAACAGTTCAGCCTGAACCCCCTGCAGTAGCAAATTGGATTTGACTTTATTATATCAGACGTCTGCATCAGTTTTGGAAGGAGCTGCCAACACAGAATCACAGAATCATAGAATGGGTTGTGTTGGAAGGGACCTTAAAGCCCACCCAGTCCCAACCTCCTGCTGTGGGCAGGGCTGCCACCCAGCAGCTCAGGTTGTCCAGGGCCCCATCCAACCTGGCCCTGAGCGCCTCCAGGGATGGGGCATCCACAGCTACTGAGTGCTTACACAAGTGATGAGTGCTAATTTGTTTGCAGCATTCCAGATGCTATCTGTTTAAAAGAGCAGCAGCTGTACACGGGGGAGGCAGACTGCCATTTTGTTTCTTCCCTCCTTCACACAGCATTGAGGCTGTGGCTTACAGTGAGCAGTGGCGTCTGATCCAAGGGCAGCTAGGCCAGCCCAGATGTAAAACTTCCACAGCGTGAAAGTGGGGATAGAAGAGAATAGAGATGACAAGCTTGATGTGGTAGTATTTAAAGTAGGGATAGGGAGTCACAATAGAGTTAGGAATGGATATGCTCTCAGATGGACAGTAAAAGGCTGTTTTTTAGGACTCAGGAGAGAAAACTTACATTTTTTTTGTAGCCCAGAAGGCTGCTGAAAATGGTCTTCCTTCATATATGGACCTGCAGCTTGCTCTGTAAGTATAGAGTGGGAGAGGAAACCTCTTTACATGAACTTTTATTATAGTCTGTCACTTTGTCTTTTCTACAGTCACCTTGTTTCAGTTGGGGCTCCAGTGAGACATGGCTTTGGAGTTTAGAAGTTTTCAGGTGGTTTTGGAACCAGGGACTTGACAGCAATTGAGGCTTTGCACATTTGTTACCTTAGGGAGATAGACTGAGCCAAGTGTGTCTCCTGCCTTTTTTCTCTTGACATACAAAGATTATGAAGAGTGCCCTGTTTCCTTGAACTCTGGAAGAAAACCCAACTGTGAGGTTAAATGTCTTGAAGTAAGCCTGTCAAAAATGTTGCCTCTTTTCAGCACCTTGGCTTCTTTAGTGCTGCCATCCTCCTGGATCACTGCATCTCTTTCTCCCATGGCTGGACAGACGGTTCCCGAGCCCTCTGTTCTGAGTCAGTGAACCTGTCAAGCTTCTGATCATGCTCTTGCATATTTGCTGTGGCACCATGTGGTTGCTTTTCTTGGTTCCAACTGCTTTGCTGTGTAAGTGGGGCAAAATTGCTCCTTTCATTTAGCCTGAAGTAAAAGTAGTTAATGAAACCATTAGTTCTGCCCTACACTGTGGTATCACTTGATAGTAGACTTAAAATCTTTCCCATGAAACAAGATCTTGTTAAGCAGAGGAAGACTAAAATCTTGGTGCATCTGATGGTAAGGACTTTTTAGCAAAAAAGTCACAGGTTGAAAAGGTTGATTCTTTAAGCTGTGGTTATTTGCAGTCACTACCCATAGTCCATGATAACTATCAAATCAAGTTAGAATGATTTTGCTGTAATTTGTTTATGAAACAAATTCATTTACTAGCTTTGAAGATGTCATAATTTCATGAAGGATATAATTAGAATGTCACATTTTTGTCTTCCACCCACTAGGTTACTATTCTGTTAGAAAAACAACAACAACAATAACAACAACAACAAAAAGCAGAAAGCTTTGATTTTGACACAGTATGAAAGGGATTTCAGGCAAAATCCATACAACATGCCATTCTTAAGGTCTCTGCTAATTATAAAGGTTAGCATGTTTAGGCCAAACCATTTTGCAAGGATTGTTCAAGCAGATATTGAGTCTTTGCTTCACATTCAATTATTTATGCTACTTGTAAAAACCAAGTCTTCCTTCCTGCAGGAAATTATCAACACTGAGGATATGACTTCATGTGAATATGTCTGGTGGCACTGCTGGGCATGCACAACCCCCATCCCAGGTCCCAGCCACTCATCCATGCCATTCTGGCACCTTTGTGCTGTCCTGGCCCAAGTGCGTATGTGGTCACAGCATGAACCAGTCAGGCAGGGAAAGTGTACTGACTGAAAAACAAGTGTTCACACTGCTCGTGGGTTCATAGCCTCAACAGACTGCTTTTCTACCTGTTCACATACAGGCCTTACTTTGACCAGCAATTTTTTTTTAAGAAGCAGCAGGACTCACTTGGGAAAATGTAGTGCTGAGCAGCTCATTTGCACCATTTCCTCATATTCCTTCCCTTTGAAGTTGTTAGTGCACAGTAGTTGCCTTTTCTTTTTATTCCTTCCCCAAGGCTGCCATTCAGTAGTGGCCTTTCAGTATCTGAAAGGGAGCTATAAGAAGGAAGGGGGCATACCCTTTAGCAGAGTCTGTTTCATAGAATCGTAGAATGGCTGTTGTGATAGGACAAGGGGAAATGGTTTCAAACTAAAGGAGGGGAGATTTAGATTGTATATGAGGAAAAAGATTTTTACAGTCAGGGTGGTGAGGCACTGGAGCAGGTTGCCCAGAGAGGTGGCGGATGCCTCATTCCTGGAGACACCCAAGGTCAGGCTGGACGGGGCTTTGAGCAACCTGATCTACCTGTGGGTGTTCCTGTTCACTGCAGGGGGTTTTGGCTTTTGAGAGTCCCTTCCAACTGAAACGATTCTGCAATTCTGTGATTCTATAAATTGTTTCTAACTGAGTGGTGGCAAGGATGCTGTGGCAGCATTAATATGTTTCTCTTCCTGCATCCAGGGCCCCTTGCATATCTTTGCCTGATGCCATTCAGCGTTCTGGCTTCCTGGGGAACAGTAGGTGGCTCTTGTGGAGCCAAGGTGATCCCACAGGGCTCTGCATATCGCTGTGGATTGAAATTGTTGGTTGCATTGTAGGACCACTTTTTAACTCTAATTCTACATGATTAAAGAAACGTTAGTCTTTTTGTTGGCAATTTATTACTTGCTGAAAGTTCCATGACATGTATAGGTCTGACTACGTAATTTCAACTGCGGCAGTCATTAAAAAATCTCTAGATGAAAACTAAATCTGGTTATTTTCATTGTGAGTCAAAATGACTCCCCCTCTATCCCCAAATAAACCCTAGCATTTTATTAGCATACACGTGTGTGTTTGTAACTTTGCTTTTGGTGAGGTTTGTGAGACTGTTCTGAGATTTTATGTAAAATGTTAGTCCAAACAAGAGAGGGGTGGTATTCTTTGGCACTGTGGGCTTTGTAGTTCTGATTTTATACATACCATGTATACATAGTAACCTAGAGCTCACTATGATTTTCAGTAGAATTTTTATTTGTATATTTGTTTACCAAAAGACTATTTCTTTGTTTGACTTACCTTTTGCTAAGTGATTCTATTAGTAACTCTATGCTTTATTTTTTGGTGGTTATTTATTTGAAAGATACTGAACTTTACTTTTTCAATAGGCCTGGCTTCTACCAGTGGCCTGTAAATATTCTTCTAGAGAACTCTTTCTTATTTAGTTTGAATAACTTTTCAGGGGATATAATTTGAGCTGAAAGAAATTTAGTACCAGGAAAAGACCATTTTGGGATGAGTAAGGGTGATGTTTATCAATATAATTGCATTGAATTGTAGTGTTAGAAAAAAAAATAATATTGTGTACATTTAATCAGTAAAAAATCCAGTGTCAGTGTTAGATTTTCACTGACTAGAAATACGATTTCGGAGCAGAAATGAGAAAATGATAAACCTGAAAAAGATTTTTATGCCTGAAACATTTTTTTTCTAGTTACAGTAGTTGACTCAACAAAAGGTGTTATCTTTACCTATAAACGTTGCCTGACTTCTACTTACCTATGCAATTGTGAGCATGATTCTATCAGATCTCTTAATAAAATTTTTGATTACATCTTTCAGTTTCTCCCAAATGCTGATATGTTCTACACATACCTTGGAGATTTTCCTGCTATAACAAGGAACAAAACTCCATGAAACATCCTTGGCTTCTTTTGCCTTTATTTATTTAGCATATCAGAAATCATTGGCTTCTTTCAGAAACATTCCTCTCAAAATTTAACTTTACAAGTTGTTTTGCTTTCACCCCCACACTAATTTAATTACAGCTTAAAAAAACGACGCTGATTTTTTAATTATTTTTAATATCTTTTTTTTTTATGAGGTCACATTTGGGTCCTAGTGTTTGAGTTCTTAAGCAGTTTTGCTACCACAATTGTGTATAATCACTAAAATATCGTTGTGAGCTATTACTTTAATGCAGTCCTTATAACCTGCCATGAACTGATTTGATCCATCAGGTTCATTGTTTACACTGTCAGCTGTCAAGGCAAACCTCCAAAATAACAGTGAGGACAGGGCCTGCCTATTATCTCCCATAGGTTAATAAGATATACCAGTAATTATATCTCACCTAAGATAATACCTTTCCAACCACATAGTTCTGGTAATCACCATTTAATTTGGCAGAATCAAACAGCTGTAGCTCTATAAGAGCTGTTTTCCAACTAGTTACAGAGAAGGGGACCTCATTTAATTAAATCCTAAAATGAAAATTTCGCTTGGATAATTACATAGTCAAGACCTCATTTTTACACCTCACCTGGCATGGGAGCTCTTGCCATGGTAATGAAATGGAGTCATCACAAAGATGCATTACTGTTGCTGCTGCTAAGATGCTGGTAGCAAGCATGAAGATGCCTGGGTAGGGTTTGGTCAGGGTAATGGCATGTGGAGGGAGTTCTGGAGAAGGGCAATGTGCCCCTGGTGCCAAAGGGGATGCATTTTTGGAACATGTGTTGTGTGCATTCAAATTAACTTGTTTGAGATCATTGCTGAAAAAGGAGAAGTTCTGAATTTCTACTATACGTGTATCTGACTGAGAAAAATATATTTGTTACAGACATATGTTTTGTTACATATATTTTCATTAACAAAGAACATTTGTGCTTGTTAGACTCTGGTAAAGGAATCTGCATCTTTAGATGTAGTATGGGTAAATTAAGATAGTGAGAGTGTTGTGACAATACTAAATACTGAGGCCTGCAACAGATAAAATGATGATACAGACAAGATTTCTTGAAGTAA
Organism: Pavo muticus; assembly: GCA_016647715.1. Taxonomy (NCBI): domain Eukaryota; kingdom Metazoa; phylum Chordata; class Aves; order Galliformes; family Phasianidae; genus Pavo; species Pavo muticus. Next base: position 2,954,809 of record JACDJE010000019.1, on the reverse strand, counting down.
TTGAATAAGCAAGGTGAAATTTGTGCCTCACAGTTCGGTTGACCATGTTTCCTTGTTACTAGCATTATTCGGCTGGCATATGCTGTAAAGTAGACTTCCTTTCAAGCTAAAAATTGGCTTTTATCTTTTGTTATTGAGGATCCACAGTACCTCTGTGCTTTAAATGTAATGTCTTGCCTCTTACTTAAAGTTAAGAATAATGAAGAATGATTTTATTTCTTTATTTTGACTATTATTTATATTGCTTAAGGTTTTGTGGGTATGGGAAGAAAGGCCATATTTGTGTAACTGTACCAGAAGTTGAAACTTGGTAACACTTGAAGTGTTGCGTAAACAATGAGCGCAATCTATGCCAGTTGTTCAGGAGGGATTGATTTGGGCAAGGGCAGCTTCCAGCAGGCACCCAATAGTAGATTTAAGCACTTTGAATGAGATTTTTGAAGTAGGAACTACAGCTATTAGCACCACAAAACTCCAGTGAGTATCAGAGTCTGGCTTTATTACACTTGTGTCAATTTGTTTCCCCGGGTGAATTCTGAGAGCTGTGAAAGTGTTTGGCAGTCCTTTTCCTACAATCTGATTTTGTCATTTTCTGGTGATGCTGTGCTATGTCTTCTGTCAGATTAAATTTACAGGCATATTACCTTGCTTGGCAGAAACATGAGCTACAGAGAGTTTTCAAAGAAAAACTTCCCATAACCAGTAATAGGCCAAGGTTTCTTTTTTCCTGTTGTCTTTCCTGCTGATTTGCCCAAATGTGTTAATTTTATTAGCATCCTAAATTAATACTATAAGTATAGCTTATAGTATTAAGAGTTCACCTCCCTTGACCTGCTGGCAATGCTTTCCTAATGCAGCCTAGGGTACCTTCAGCCTTCTTTGCAGCAGGGCCACATTGCTGGCTCATGTTTAACCTGGTGTCTACCAGGACCCCGGTTCCTTTCCTTCAAAGGGTACCCAGCCTGTCCTGCTGCTTGTGGTTGTTACTCTTAAGGTGCAGAGATTTGCACTTCGTGTTGGACCTGGTGAGGTTCCTGTCAGCCTATTTCTCTGGCCTGTTGAGGTCTCTCAGAATGGCAACAAAGCCTTCTGCTGGGAGCCACCCCTCCCAACTTTGTGTCATCTGTAAACTTGCTAAGGGTACATTTTGCCCCATCAACCAGATCATTAATAAAGGTGTTAAACTGCTGCTAAACCCTTAGAAAACTTGCTTGGTCCTAATGCTAATCAATAGGATTTCTCTTCTTTAGATGGAAAAGCCATTGTGTTTATTTCTGAGTCTGAAAGAATCTTTGAGTCCAAAAGAAGGGAGAAAAGAAAAAGTTTGGGAGAGGGAATGCATAAGGAAACTTAGTAGACAGGATTATAAAGGAGAGAGATCAGGATTGGAAAAGAATTTGTTATAGCACTGTGTTATTGGTGATGTAATACCTAAGCTTATAGGCTGGAGGAGCAAGATGCTTGTTGGGTCACAGCTGATGAAATGAGGGGCAGAACAGCCAGAGCTGAGGTGGAACAAGGCACGCCACGGTAGAGGGTAAGGCAGGACTTGTGTGGGAGCAAAGCAGAAGGATGCTTGTGGCAAGAAAGAGGAAGCTGCTAGAAACAAAATGAAATAAAAAGGACAGAGTCACTAGAGATCTTGGGCAGAAAAAGTTGAGTAAATTTTGTAATTGGAAATAGAGGAAAGGAGAGTGTTGGGCTTTTAGAGGGAATGAAATACAGAGCACAAAGATGGGTAAACAGTGTGCCACCATCAGTGGAAGCTGCCCTTCTGCCATGGCCAATTTTTATGTCACTTGAATCACTGCTTGTGATATGACAAAGTGGTTGTGGTTGCTGTTATGGTCCACACTCTTCTTAGCTTTCCTTCTGCCTCCAGTGCACTTAGAGAAGTCCTTCTTGCCCTTCATATCTCTCACTGTTTCCACTTGCCTGTAAGCTTTGGCTTTCTTGTCTCCATTCCTGCATTCTCAGGCAGTGTCTCTGTAGTCATCCTGGGTACCCTGTTCCTGCTTCCATCTTCTGCATACTTCCCTTTTTTTCATTTGAGCACAGTCAAGAGTTCCCTGCTCCTCCTTGTGAGCTTTCTGCTGCACTTGTTCAGCTCCTGGCTATCAGAATGGCCTGCTCTTGTGCTCTGACAAGGTTGCACATGGGGACCAACCACTGGTCCTGAGCCTTTTTGCCTCGCAGGACGGTCTCCTGTGGCATACTACCCAGCAGATTTGTAAGCAAGCTGAATTCTTTCCTGAAATCCAGAGCTGTGATTCCAGTATGTCCCTTGCTTGCTTTTTTCTTCTGGGATTTTGAACTGCAGAATATGATGTTTACTGCAGCCTTGGCTGTCCTTGACCTTCGTGTTGCCCAGCTAGTCATCCTTTTCATGAATAACAGATTGAATGCCTGTCCTAGTCATCTCATTGATAGTCTGCATCAAGAAATTGTCATCAGCATCTTCATGTGATTATTCATGAGAAGGATTTCATTTCATGATACGTGTAGTTCAAAATTACAGATTAAAGAAGTTTGAGTAAGTCTCCAAAATGACTGGGTAATTATCCAGACTGAACTGTTTAAAGTTCTCCCACTCTTTTTATTAATAGGAGCCACAATATTCCCATGCTGACTATGAAGGGAAAAATCGATATCAGCAAACGTACATTCATATTGATTTATCTTCCCTTTTGGTTTTCTAATTTAGTAAAGGCTACTAATGCAGCGTTACATAAAGATTCTCAGGAGAGTAAAAAGGCTAATAAGATCGGGTATCACTGTTTGCTCTGTGGAAGTGAACTGACTTCACTATACATCGTCAACAGTGGAGTTATCCAACAAACGAGTATTGGGTGAATTAGCACATCCTTTTGATCCGTGTATCAGAGGGCGTAATTCCAGGCAAGTAGACTACAAGGAATCATCAAGGCGACTTTTTGGAATACAGGCAGAACATACTGTTAGGATGCAGGCATTAGTGAAGAGAAGTCCAAGGAGTCAAAGTCTAAGAACATTTTTTCCACTGTAGTATTCTAAGAAATGTTGTACAATTATTTGAATATCCCATTATACACATCTGGTCAGAGCACTTTGTAACCTTCTTTCAACTAGATTAAAAATGATTCTCTGGCCATGTGCAAGATCTTATGCAAATATTTGTGTTTTTTAAAGATATTTTTTCATGTGTTGTATGAGGAAAAAGGAATGCTGTATGAAAATAATCAGTTTGCTTTGCTTGTTCGTTCTAAATGAAGGGAAGCAAATAAGGAAGGGAAAATGGTTTTAAGTTGGAAAATGAACCTTATGTCCATCCAGAACTCTAGAAAGTTGTTTTGTGGAAAAAATGTCAAATTTTCACGTCTCATATATTATATACTTACAGATAAAATTAGGATAAGATATCGAGCAGACTGTTGCATATTTAAAAGATATTAAGCTTCAGAAACAAAACTTCTTAGTTTGACAGTGAATACTTAACACAGCCACACCAAGCTTGTAACAATATTTCTTGCACCTAGTATTAAATCTCAAGATATTCAACCTTTTAACTGAAGTATATCCCCATTTTTATGTTAAAAAGATGAAATTGCAACAAGTTATAAAACGAGAATAATATTCATTGTATTCCTACTGTATATCATCTATATGCACATATTCATGATTGGAAGTATTTCTATTTTTTGTTCTTTTTTGAAGGGAGGACATTCATGAGGGCACTGTTGACAAGTAGCATACTTTCTTATCCTACCAAAGGACAAGAAAAGCAGCAGTTTACTGAAAAATAAGATGAAATAATTAGGTCATAGAAGGCCCAGGCTCGTAGAGACATTTACTGTCCCAGAAGAGCAGCTGATAGTCTGCAAGTGAAGATTCAAATTTTCAGGGTGACTGTAAATGTTGGGTCCTGTCTCCTACATCCCACATTCCTAACTTTGTGAATGTTTAATGAATTTATCTAGTGAGATGCAATTCCAAAGTGAGAAACTTTTTCTACAGTTCAGCTAAGGGAAGGACAATCTTTGTCATGCTAAAATTGATGGAGAATTCACTTTCATTACTCAGTTTTGTTAGAGGATCAGCAAGATCTTGCTTATGAAGAAAGATTACATTTTGATTTGAAGTACCAGATGATAGGATGGCAATCTCCAAATGGCCATGACATAGTTAAAAATAACTTGTGTTCAGACGGCTCTTGCCCAGTCATCCATCAACAAAGACTGTGATGCCTGCCTGGAGCTACAGTAACTCTAGTTTGATTCAGTATAGAGATGCATCTTTTCCCTAGGAGCAGAAAATTTGTGTAAATATGACCTCTTTCCTCAGTCCCTTGGTTCCAAAGGCAGAAAAGATAAATCAATATCACAGAAGGGATTCCTCAGGTCTTGTGAGAAAGTAACACTTGAACGTAATTTAAATATTATAAGACATAACTCCATGGCAACAGAACTACAAGGTTACTCAGCCAGGCTTAATTCTTGTTTCCTTCACAGAATATTTTGGATGTAATTTTCTTGGTATACATCTCCTGAAAAACTCACACTTTCACCCACCCCCAAATTCAAATATATGGAATGCTATTACTGCATAGTTTATTAAAACAGCTGAAACATTCCTATTCACAGTACTTATTTTGCCATTTGGAAAACAGGAATAACTGCTAACAAGTGTAGGTGATCATTCTGTTATGTCAGTCCTGAAGAGAAAACAGGTATTACACCTGCCCAGGGTTTTAATGCTATGCTCTCTGAGAAGAGGAGCTTGTGAGATCCAGAGTGTTGTTCTAATCTAGCTTCTGAAGTCAGTGACTCCTGTGATCTGGGATGTTTCCTGTCCTGCTCTTCTTTCATACTGAGCATATAAAAGTCAGAATTCTTTTTTTGGAATTTTAATTTGGCAAAATTCAAGTCATAAATGTGACAGAAGGCCTAGAAATCTGAGCAATTCTGCTTTTCTTCTTGGGAGCTTCCAGTATATGATTTTTTTTACATTACAGGAAAAAGCAATTCTTACCCTTCTGATAGAAATCACTGACGTCTCTCTTCCTTTCCCCCCTTTTAAAAACTTGCAGAATTAATTCAGCCTTCAACCTGAGAGTTTTAAATCTAGGCATTTAAAACTTTGCTGTCAAAAACTAAAAAGAATGTCTTATGGCAGTGTTGCATGATACTTACCTTGAGTAGAATAGGCTAATTTTGAATGAAAGTCAAATTACCAGAAACAGTTTGATAATAACTTAGATGGCAAGTTTATAAAGTACTAGTATGGAATTATAGTTCTCTTGTTACAAATTTTCAAATAACTTCACATTATTACTCTATGAGATGCAGAAATATTATATTTATTTTATTTTTAATTTAAAAAAAATGGGATAAAAAAGCCACAATTGATCAATATAAATGAAGAGGCAGGATACCTTTGGGGTTAGAGGTGAAATAATTTAGCCAGTCCAACCTGTTAGCCTTTGAAGCTGCAGCTCTTCCTTCTGAAATAATCCCTAGGAAAATTTGGAAGTTCCATTTTTGTTTAGGTCTGCTGCTTTATACACTGAAGTAAATGTGACTCTGACTTCAGAAAGTTTTGAATTAGGTCTCTTCTTGTTACTTAGAGTCTCAATTTCTTGCTCAGTGACAAGCATATATTTTTCTTCCTTCATGTTCCTTTGAAGGTAGTGCTCTGCATGGCCTGCCAGCTTCCTTGTCAGTGAATTTTAGGATATTTACTTCTGTAATTTTGGCTGGTTAATGGAAACATATGAACACCTGTGATGTCTTGTTGTCTAGAAAAGCACCAACACACAGATAAACTTAGAAATACTCCTGGATAGCTGGGAACAACTGTGTGGTGCTTAGTCACCTGCCCGGTTAAACCACAACATGAGGTGACAACTGTTTTTCCCAAATCATCCTTAGGTGTCTTCAGGAATTTTACAATATGTGTTACTTTGCTGAAAAATCATTTTCTGACTATTATTTTTCTCATCTGAGGAAGGGATGCCTACTTGCATGTAGCTTTCCATGTCAAATTGCTTATCCAAATACTTGGGTGATATTAGCAAAAAGATACAGAACAGTCAAAATTCAGACTCAGAAAATGAGAGGATGTGATGGATGAGAAAAGCAATACAAAGAGACTGCCATGCCCTTTGCATCCTGTCATGAGGAAATCTGCCTGAAGATTAAGAGTGCTTGCAGCCTTGAGTTCTCCAAATCTTTCATTTCATACAGAGATCCTTAAAACTTTTACTGCAAACCAAATCTTTTCCAAATGAGGTTAGCAAGAGGACTGCATATCCCCTCGTGAAACTTAGGTTTAGCCATAGAAAGCCACAAGCATGCTGTGATCGGATTTCATTCTTGTAGATGTCTCCTGGTGGTGCTGTCTTTCCTCCCGAAATATAGAGGATCTTTGGGGAGAGAAACACAGAAAAATGGATTCGATTCATAGTGTTACAGGAGGCCAAGAATCTTGGAGGAATACCTAAGCAGAGATATAGCTAGCAGTTAGCAAGGAGATGTCAAGTGCTTCTTGTTTCCATTTCTGCATGTTTAAATAATGAATTACCCTGCACTGATAAATCTTCTCTTCCCCTTCTCTCCCCTATTCCCAGTGGGAGTGTACCCACTTCCACTGAGCTTGGCAGATGGAGGGGAAAGGTATGGAGATGTCAGTACAAACATCCTGACTGCGTGCGGTGGCTGGGAAATAATGTGTGGAGGACGTGGAAGTTCAGCTAAGTCAAGATGTGTCTTGAAACCAATATTTAAGAAAGAATTCGTTCTTTCTTTATGGCATTTTAAATGTGATTTGAACCCAGAAGGCTAACCGGGGATAAAAATGAAAAAACAAGAAGAAGGTATGCAAAAGATGCAATGCATTATACCTTGAACAGTGCCAAGTACTGAAGAAACACAAAAATTGTGTTGCACATTCTTTTTTCCTTTGATTTTTTTTGGGGGTGAGGACATCTGGTACATCTCTTTTATTGAAATGCAGAGTATTTTAAGATATGCTCTGGTTTATCCTTTGGAACTTCAACAGTTTCCATGTGTTCAGTTAGCTCCTGGATGAGAGGTGTCTGTAGTAAGAAAGAAGAAAGGTGTTAAATAATTCAGAGATCATTGATCTTTCTCTGATTACTTAACAGTCATTGTCTCTTCGTTTTAAGGAAGACCACACTCCCTCATTATTTTGTCATTGTGAAATGATTCTGGAGCACTTTCTGTGTATACTACCTGTTGGCCCTTCGTAGGCTGAGATTTTACTTCGTAGGCTGAGATTTTACTTAGTGAGTTCATGACCATCCAGTATTTCCCCCAGTATTTCAGCTTTTCACTCATGGCCCAGATCACTCAGTGATGGTTTGTTTGTGTTTGTTTGTTAATTTTTGTGTGCTTTTTCTTTTTTTTTCTTCTTCTTCTTTCTTTTTTCCTCAGAGCTGAAGATAACTTACTTAGAGAGGTGAATACAGAGCACGTTTTTTTGACACAGATATCTGTGCAGTAAGGGGTCCCTCGATCCCTTCTGGATTAACTTTTAACATTCAGAAGAAATAAAGTGATAAAAAACATCTTCACTCCCACCCTGCTGCGTGTGTGATTTATTGTGGGAGCTGATAATTCAATCGGTGGTACATTCATGATGTGCTTTGTAGTTTCTCATGTCCAGTTTTGCCAGATGTGCAGACCATGACAGGCCAAATGCAGTCTTCTACTTTTGTCTAAAAGGAGCTGAATTTGGCTTTGGCAGTGGTTCTAATTGTTTTAAGTTACAAACAACTTTTTTTCCTTTCTTTTAAACCTATACAAAGGACAGGGCTGCTAGTGTTGCAAAATAATTGAGTCAGACCCTGTTGCAATCAAAAGATGACTCGTTTCTTGTGTTTATGTGTGCTCTGATGTGAATTAAACTAATCTATTATGTCTGCTTTGTGTTCTTAGGGATGCACTATTTTTATGTGAAACTTGCAAAAGCAGGCATGGTTCACTGATGTTTATTGGTGACCTTGTCTTGTCCTCTGAATTATGGACTGTCTGCTTTGAAGATGGGGAAATGCTACTAGCAGTCATAATGTGGTTGTTCGTTTTTTGGTAGTTGTTTAACCTCTCCAAGGCCCTGCTGCAGTTTGAGATGTTTTTTTTTTTTAAAAAAAAAAAAGAGAGAGAGAGAGGGAGAAACTGAATTATGGGTGTTTGAAGCTGAAATATTTATAGCAGCAGTTTTTATTTTAAAATAGCATTTGTGCCTGAGAAGATCAGATGTACCACTTCAGTATGAAAAACAAAACCAGATTTTAGTTGATATTATTAATAGAAATTGCATGAAACTCGATAATGTAATTTAGTTGAAAATATTTTCTTCCAGTCTAGGCTTTGGAATGTTTTCATGTTAGTGAATGTAAGAAAGAATTTATTTAAAAATCACATGGACTTCTGATTTTGTGTTTTATAGTTCTGGGTTACAAAGACAAATTGTTTCATTAGTGTTTATAAAAGAAAAAAATATACAGAGTACCATAGCATACACCATAGAATTTAGATCTTTCCAATTAAAATATGGGCAAATGATGTTAGAAAAATAGTTTTCCTTACAATGGGGAGATGAGCTTGCAAACCACCACTAATGAAGCACTATAAGTTAAGAGGAAAATGTGTCCTGGAAAAAGATCAAAATTTAAACCTGCATTATTTCAGATCAAAAATTGTATTGATTGCCTGTACAAGGTGCTTAACAAGGACTTTCAGAATCCCTCCTTATTATCAAATATGGAAAGTAATACATGAAATTCTAAAGCCATCACTGATTTGATGTCACTACTTAAGGTTTTCAACAGTTTACCTGAGTGAATATAAAACACTGCAGAATTATTTTTAATTTTATTAATTAAATTAATTTTAAGGTAGTAGCAACCATCAATACTCTGGCTTCAAAAGAGTATCCAAATTTGGGTTACTGTTCATAAGAACTGGAATTCAGTGGAAGGCAACAGGAACGAAGATCTGACCCTATATATTTTCTCCACATATAGCAGATGCAATGAGCAAAGGTTACATTCTAAGGAGTTTTGTTTTGTTTATATATTTTTATTTTTCCCCATAATTATCCATTAATAGTGTAGAATCACAGAATGATTTGTGTTGAAAGAGACCTTAAAGACCATCTAGTTCCAATCTCCTGCCATGGGCCAGGACACTGTGCACTAGACAAGGTCCCACTCAGCCTTACTTTACAATCCAGATGTGTTAAGGCTCCGTAGTAAAAGATGCTACCAAGTAATATTAAAAATGTTTCCTGATTCAAGAAATTGGTACTGATAAGATTGAAAGAGTTTGAAAGTATCCTGTATTTCTCTTTTAATGCTCAGAGAAAGAACATAACATACTGTGATGCTTTTCAGCTCGATGAAGGAAAATGTTCATCTTTTGTAAAGTGCTAAACCATCGCTTTCCAAATACTAACTTAGAGAGATGAAGGGAACATGCCTGTGGCATGAGGACCAAAGATCCTCAGCCCTGAATAAAAAAAAACAAAACCAACACTAATTAGAATGTGTTTTGAAGAGGGTTTTTCTCCACTTTCTTCAACATTTGAAATATTCCCAGTATTACGATAACTCTTCTAGAAAAATTCTGAAAAGTCTTCCTAAAACATTCTCTACCAACTATGGACACCGCAGCCTATCTGAATACAGAGGAATTTCTGCTTCATGTCTCCTTAAAATTACAGATCTCCTTGGCTTTGAAGCCCTCTCCTCTAAAACAATGTGAAGCAGCATTCTTGATTAGTCAAGAGAAGGCAGCATGCAACCATTAATATCAACTGTATTGCTTCATACCATCTGGCTCCACTAGCCTGGAAATGATGGCCTGTATTGTTCACTGACAGGAAACAGAAAATTAATTGGAAGTACAATTATGATTTACCTTTTACCTCTTACTCTTGAATCCCCGTGGCCTACCATTCATTCTGCCTTCGAAAGGCTTAATACTTCTGAATGCACTGATTGATCTATTAATCAAGAGGACAATATTTGCTGTATGCTAAAGCACTGAGTATATAAAGAGAAAAAGATTTAGACAGAAGATGGTGTAGAACTTAAAATGTTGTTTAAAAAACACACACACTTTTTTTTCTTTCCTTACTGCAGAACTCAAGAAATGCTCTTCTGTGAGGGTCCATTTAAAATGTTTATTCTCAGAGGTAATTAATGGATACAGAGAGGAATGTTTGCACATAAGAATGCTACTGGCCACCACCTACTCATCTTTTCGTTTCCTAACACATAATTGAACTGGTACGCAGGGCTTATTTGAAAATATATTTGATCTTACCCTTGTAAGTACAGACAAAGTTTCCAAGATCCCTGCAATTTAGTCTTGTTGAATCTGAACATAAGGAACAAGGTCTATTCACTGTCTTCAAGGATGCTCTAAAGATTAATTAGCCCATGCTTTGCAATACTTTTAAAGGATTAAACTGCTAGACAGGCGTTGTAATTTGGTTCTCCACTTTAGTGTCCTCCAGCTTTTCCTTACTCTACTTGCCATTATTAACTGGAATTTTACTCTTGCAAACTAAGTAGAATTGGTTATAGTTATTAATCAAATGTGATTTAAAGTAGGATTTAGGGTGATATCAGGTATAGTAAAGCTAGTGAGTGGGATTGCATTCTTCTTCTGGAATAAGTACTGAGCCAACAAATCCATATGCTCTGTGTTTCACTGTGCCGCCTAATATGCTACCTTTCAACTGTAACATACATCTGGTAGCTTAACTTATGGAATTATAGATCTCAATGAACATTTTAGTAAAGTTTAGAGGACGAAGCTAATTTCCTGTTCTCATAATTACATTCGGATCCAATTTTTATAATAACTAAATAACTTCACACGGTATTTTTCACTTCATGTTTCAAAGTACTCTGTGATGTTAATTCAAAAGGAAGCTTTAACTCAAATGTCATTTCTATCTTTGTGACTGGTAAAATGATTTTAAACGATTTTTTGTGTGCTCTGAAGTTTTTTTGGATGCAAGACATTGTGAATATTATTAGTGACTGGATTTGATGCTACTGCAGACTGTGGGAGCTTCATCTCAAAGACTGAGAAACTAAGAACATGGGGAATCATGAATATATTCTTACCTATGCCAGAACATCAGCTCAATTTGATTACTCCCCTGTGTCACTCTTAGGGCAAGAGTGTGATTCGTCGCTTCCATTTTGCTTAATGCTGAAGTGCAGATGTATTTTTATGGGTTTGATTTAACTTCAGTTGAAGACTAAATATGCTCTTGATCTCATTTGTAATAATATAAGTTGGGAGTAACTTGGTAAAACTGACAAACATCCATAGAGTTTTGTGTGAGATCTTGTCCGGCTCAACAACTTCACTGGAAATAGGGTTGGTCTGAGAAAACATGTATATTTAGTTATCTTGAAAAGTACATGGATTCCCCATGGACAGGGAAACAAATGTGGATCCTGATTCTGGTTTAAGCCACGTGCTCTTCCTATGTGAAAGTTCGGGCATGGTGTAGCTTTCAATGAATGATCAGCCTCAACCACCAGCCTGCTTCATTTTGACAGTAATGCCATCTGCCATAGTGGGGTCGATCCTCTATCTTTGTAATGCTCTTGATGACTACGTTGTTTTGATACGTTAGGCCAGTTAAACTGCAAAAATCTAGGTTAAAAATAGCTGCACGATTTTAAAGTGATTTTTTAAAACTGGAGGAGCGGAGAAGAAAAAAATTGTTTATATATGGTTATAGATCTATTTCTGTAGATCTATTTCTGGTAAACTGAAGCTATCTGATACACTAGAATAGCAAAAAAAGGAAGATTGATGTAAATATAGGCACAGCCATTTCTGACTGTGGTCAGATCTTACTAGCATGTCTTTGGGTCACTAGGCCATGCAGTTTTTTCTTTAGTGTTCTTTTTCTATACACTCATTTTGAGAGCAGAATTTCCCTTCTAGCTTCTTTCTTCAACTAATTGATGTGTTCTACTTCTAGACATCAGTCAGGCTGCAAAGCAGCAACGCAGTAATGTACAGCTAAATACAGTTCAAAATGTGAAATCTGTCAGTCCATCCCTTGGGCACAAGTCTACGCCTATTCATGTTAGAACAACGGTCACATGTCATATTAAATCAGGTACTCTTTGTGCATCCCATGTACTGTGGATTTGCTGTGTGCTAGCTTTGCTGTTGTGCTTGTGCTGATAAGGACTCCTTCCTCAGGCTGCAGTGAGAACCAGCAGCCCCTGTTGTGCATGGTAGCTGTTGCCATAAGCACTACACACTTGGAGGGGAGAGAAATGGAATCAGAGGGACATAGTAGTCCCGTATCATTCAAATATTCATTTTCTACCTCATTAGACGGAACCAATCTGTATCTTGCAAACCATACTTTTCCTTTTGGATAGACTGACCAGTGGTGGTTCAGATCACTGATAACTCTACCTTCCTGTCTTCCTCCAAAGTTCAAGCTGCGTTTCTGCAGATTGCAGCAGATGATACAGTAACTGTAAGAGTCAGAGACTCTCCTAGGAGATTGAAAAGGAAAAAAAAAGCACCTATTACTGTCTAACAGTTACTCAGTTAAATAGCAGAACAATCAAGCCGTTTGCATTATCACACAGATGAACTGATTAAGATTTTGAGCCTTTGTTTCTTTGATGCAAGAGAAGTACCCTCCAGATTAAAGGAAGATGGTACCCTTGAAAGTCAATGAACCTTATTTCGTTTGTTCTTGTTTTGGAATCATACTATATCAATGGACATTTCAGACTGATTATGACAAAATAAACACCAGAAGTGCCTCCTAAAAATTATGGCAGTTTTTCCATTCAGACTCATAGAAACAGTTCATGTTGGAAGAGCCCTCGGGAAGTCACCTACTCCAAACTCCCCTCCAAAGCAGGCACCAGCTTGCTTAGGGTTTCCTCTAGTTCAATCATATAGATGCCATGGCCCCTTTAAGAAACCTGGTCTAGTAACTGACAGACCTAAGGGTAAAAAAAAATTATCTTGATGCCAAGTTGGACCGTACTGTGTATTAGTCTATGACCATTGCCCCTTGTGTCTGGTGTAAAGATCCCGGCTCTGCCTTGCTCTTGAAGCCTATAAAAAGAAACTGAGGATCTGGAGAGAGAGACTTCTCCAGGGATTTCATCATTCAGGAGCTAGGCCTGAAATATTCATCTTGCTTTCTCTTGGTTAATGTCCCTCTAAAGTCAAGAGACTCAAATAAAAACACAAGTGCATGAGATATAAAGGACATCTGAAAAGGAAGCAACAAGAGAACAAAGCAGAAAAAGCAATTTCTATTTTCTTCACAACTTATTCCTTGTTCAGTAGCAAGTCAGATGTTTATTCTCTTCCCTTCTCTCCTTCTCCCCTCCCCTCCTCCTAGTTAGTAAGATTACTGTGGTAAGCATACTATAGTTTATCAGATTATTGGTTTAATGCTCAAAAATCTGAGTCGGTATTGAGGTCTGAATTCTTTACAAATATATAAGATGCAACTACTATTTATTCTGATTTAAGAAAACTGCAGAAAGAGGAGGAGCACAGAGTGGGAAGGAGGAGTAAAGGCAAGGATATGATGCAATTACGTATACTGCTATGTATATGATTGGCATGAACTTTCCATTCTCTTTTGAGTTTTATTTTTTTCTTATTAAAATTAAAAAAAAAAAAAAAACAAAAAAACCCACTATTTATTTTTCCCAAGGATTTTTGTTTGGCTGGTTGGTTTTGTGTTAGGAACTTAACTTGGTCATTCTTGGTCTCATGCAGTTCTTGAGAAGCAACTCGTAAACTAGAGCAGACATCTGATGGCATTATAAAATAACAGAACTCTTAACTATTTATACTGAGGAAATATAAATATTTCCTTCAGAACATGTGGAATTACTGAGCGAGTAAAGACTTTAGAGAAGAGTTGTTTATTTGTTTCACTTTGCTCATCTACATGTTCTAGCAAAGATGGGAGGAAATGAAAGGGGAGACATAAATAAACTCTTCTGATTGCATGCTGGAGAGATACTTTAAATAACAATAGAACATTTTCTCAGATTCTAAAATTGCAGATTTTTTTTCTGGAGAAACTCTGAGTATAACAAACTTTTCCTGCACTGTGTAGATTCAAAACCTACCTAACGGTCTCCCAAATCAAATAATGCTCTCAATTTTGCTGCTTGGCACTCCATCTATTTTTTCTGCTTCTGTTCCATTGGACTTCCACTGGAGCTAATGAAGCTTTGAAGGACATCCATTCAGGACACTACACATTACGTACTGATCCAAGTATCTGGAATATTATGCAGCACTTATGAAGTTTACGAGCAGTGATAGCCACACAAACAACTTAAAATTAAATCCATTTGAATAGCTATTCTGTGCAAGACCAAATCAATGGAGTTGGGGAGAATTTATTTTATATAGTATTTGGGAATCTTTCCAGCATGCTTTTAATATCTTTACAACAAGATGCACTTTGAAACACTTTGTTTTACACTTACAGAACTTCTGTAACATTTTAATAAAGTCCCACTGATGAGTTTCTGGATGTCCTAGGAGAACAGTTAGCTAAGATGGAACCAGAGTAAAATGTACAGTTATAAAGTTGATGATTTAACCAATTAATTTAGGGTCTATGTAGTGTTTGTTTGTGGTGTTCCGATGATGATTTTTATGGGAATAGAGAGAAATATTCTGAGCAATCTATAGGAATTAGTTTTGTTTTCAAGAACAGTTTGAAAATAAAAGTGTTAGCACTTTCATTGCAAGGCTTAGGTAGTACTGAGATAAGCCTGGACTGAGCATAGTCTGTAACCATTACAATTCTGGAAACTGGGATAGAAATCTAACATTGCTATGTATGGAAGATACCTTTAACTTAGTGCACATTTGAATTGACCATGGAGTCATGAATAAACTAAAATCAATTAGCCGTCATTCTAACAGGATGCAGTGGGAGAACTGGTTTAGAGCAGATTTAAGATTACATGAGTTAAAGGTGCTGAAGTTGAAACAGAAGGTGATTGCAGGGTGAGTTGTGATTTTATCTGTGTTGAAAAGAAAAAATGTTGAAAAAAATCCAGAACACCACGAAGATTGCATTATAATCAGATTCACTTACTACACAAATGTAGACCTTTGATCTAGAAAGACCCACTGTACAAAATGAAATGCTTGACAATGTATGTAAGGCCAATAGTTGCACAGTAGTTGCCTATACCGATGTATTAGTTTAATCATTTTCCTTGCAGCTTGATACATATGACCATGACTTTTCAGACCATTTTTTAAATTATTATTATACATCCTCTTAAATCTGTCAGAATTCCAAAGTCTCATCTTCTGTGAGTTTGTCAATAATTTTCTATGTTTGATAAAGCAGATTCAGAAGTTCCAAAAATCATCTTCAAATGACAAAAAGAAGGAATTTGGGGTTATAGCCTGCACCTACATCCCTCTTTCATGGAGGTTCAGGTTGGATATTAAGAAGAATTTCTTCTCAGAAAGAGTGATGATGCACTGGCACAGGCTGCCCAGGGAGGTGGTGGAGTCACTGTCACTGGAGGTGTTCAAGAACCGTGTAGATGTGGAACTTAGAGACAAGTTTTAGCAGGTGTGGTGGTGATGATTTGGACTAGATGATCTTAGTGGTATTTTCCAAACTTAATGATTCTGTGATTCTATGATTCTCTTCACACTCGGTTTATAGTTTTTATGCTTTGAATCATTTTTACTGACTAAATGTAATTTCTGCATTGTTTTCTTATTTTGACTTTGTGTCGTTTTCACTGTTTAATAATTAGATCCATCGTGGTGTCAAAATATCAGCATTCTGTAATCTTTCTAGTCACTGTAAAGTATTTCTCGACAGCTTGCATAAATTTACTCTCTGAAGAATCCAGTGCTCTGTAAAGAAGTCCTCCTTTGTACTTGCCATAGATCTCAGTTTATGTGTGGTACTTGGTTACAGGTATTTTTTGGTGGTGCTGTGTGGAGCCAGGAGTTGGACTCAGTGATCCTTATGGGTCCCTTCCAACTCGGGATAGTCTGTGATTCTACGATTCTACATATTCCTGAGTATTTTGTAGAGCAACTTTCGAAGATTAGAATGGTAATATCTTTTTCATTTTTGCTGTGTAAGCAATGGCAATTATTGAAGATATAATTGCCAACAGTTTGAATGTTTTGGGTTTTTTTTGTGTGTAAGTGTGAAGTGATTGGATTAAAAATTAATTTTTCTTTCCGGATACTCTTGTAGATGTTATTAGGTCATTTATTTTGTTTTACTGATGATTTTAGGATGACATTTAAAAAATATATATTTGTAGTAGTTATAATGAATTGCTGATGATAAGTCTCTTTTTAGCTGTACGTTTCCCAATCTAGGGAAGACCCTAGATATATTTCAAAATAGAATCAGTGCAGCTGTTCTTGTTACTTTCAAGACTTTCCCTTAAGCTTTTGCGGCACCGTTACTAACTGACCTTTTCCATTTTGGAGGGACAGAGACTACTTCTGTCTTGAAATTCTGAAAAGTTCTTAGACCTTACTGAGTGCACTAATTAGTGCTATGGCCAGAAGTCTGTGATGACCGCAGCCTAATGAATCTTGCCTACGGGGTCATGAAAACTGTCACAAGTTCTCCTCAAGCCTGAGAAGCATAATTGCATTTACGTTTTACTTGGAATAAATGTCTCTTTGTTGTTTCAATGCATTTAAGCATTTGTTTGCTGCTACGCTTCAGATTTGTCCATGAATTCATTCAGTGCTACCCTGTAATCATTCAAGACTAATCAGCTATTTAAAACGATAAATGGCAAGGTCTTTCATTTCTGCAATTGGAGTTGCAGACTCCACCCACTACTGCCACCACCCATTGAAAATCATCTGTATGGATTACAGCTGAAAACTGAGCTAGCTTGCATGATTTGAATAAAAACATACCTACAGATATCCTATTTACTTTCTAGAAGATTCTGCAGTCTGGAAAATCAAAACCTACTTAAAGGTTCTCAATTTCATCTAACTTACCCCTCTTCTGCGTCTAATGACAGCCTATGCTAATTAATAGCAACTTTCCTATGCATTTGTTTTCATTCTTTCCTTTTTCCCCTTCAGATCTAATATTTTTTGATGTTTACCAATACTAGGCCTCAGTAGACTCTACAATTAGCCTGATAAATCTCATCATTTTCATTCTAACTTTTTGTAGTTGCTTATCGGGTATTTTAATGTACATACAAAAGAGAATGACTGAAATCTCAACATGAAAAATATGGCTAAGTTTTCCAAGCTGTGTTTGAAAATCAGTGTTTCTGACTATAAAATGTGCATATGGCACCGTTCCAGATTTTAAGAAATGAAATCACCCATAAATCCTGATTACAAACCTTACTTTTATCTTTCATCCCATATTTCTTTTTTCTTGAGAAAGTCTCCTGTGTTTTAGCTAGTTGTTAGTTTTGAGAGGTCTCTAGCTTCCTGATAGTAATTTGAATACCTTTAGGTAGGACTAACAGTTACTTTTATTCCAGTTATAATTAAGCCACTAAAGCAAAACTGCCAAATAAAGAACATTTTTGAAATCTCTGCTCATTATTGTTGCGAACATGATTTTTTTTTCAGTAACAGTTAGGAAGGACAAATGGAGAGGAAGATGTATTTCTAGATGACATGGAGCTGAGAAGAATCACAAGCAGCTTTGAGAATGATTCTAAACAAAGCAGTCATGATATTTGAGAAGGATTTGCCACCATCAGTGTCTGATTTACAATAAATGCGTTGTCACACAACACTGGGAAACACCCAGTATTTCCATTATACCATCAAGGCAGTGTGGTCAGAAGTGACACAAGTTGTTAAGGATGTTATGTTATACATTCATGATAATTCTTCTAATGTACCAAGGACTAACCATTTTGGGTTCAAATGCTCCAAAGGAAAGAGACACTAGAAAGAAACCAGAATTACTAACATGCTGACCTTTGGAAAAAGGAAGGTCAAAGTCTTCATGCAAAGGTTGCACTGTGTTTAGATCCCATCTATTTAAATCGGTGACAAAAATATCCCATAGTTTTCAGAGCAAGAAAATGCTGATTCTTACGGGAAGCCTTCTCTATTAGTTGGTGGAGGTGTGAAACCTTAAATCTGTGGGATAAAAATCACTTGCAGCAAGGTAATGAAGATCTCTGCCAATGTTTCTCTATATTGGCCCTGGTAAGATTTCATAATTGTATTTTGAACCTTAATATTATTTCTGGGGATAAATACATTTCTTTTCCACTTTAAATAATTTATCTTATTTTATAGCACAAGGCACAACTGCCAAAATACCATGAGCATAACCTACTGCAATGGTATAACTAAGTAACTTATGCAGTAGGCCCAATGAGAGCCCTAGATCATTTAAGAAGTACTGAGACAGCTTAAAAGAGCCTTTCAAATAATTTTTTAAGTTATACAAATAATTCAGTGCAGAGCTGTGACATGTTCTTATCTGTTTTCATCCCACTAATTTCTTGCCCCATCTCTACATATCAGCAAGACAGGAACTCTTCCTTTTTGAATCATGGAGATGTTCTCCACAACCTATTTGGGTGATTTCTCTTCTGAAGATGGAGATGGGTTCTGATACTGGATGTTGAAGAAGCTGTTGTGCCCAGTCTACTCTATATATGGCTGGGTAGGAGGGAGAGATTACTGCATTGTACATGGAACAACAACAGAAAATTCCTTACATGCAGAATGGACTGTTGCATGTTAATATTTCGCACTCTACAAATCATCTTTGACACTTTGTAACTTTAAATAGCTGTTTCTCAGAAATCTCTGTCTTGGTGCTTTCTACTATTGTTCTCAGAGTGATTGCAGGACAATTTTTCTTTTCTTAGCATTCCTGTGGATTAGAAAACTAGTATCTCCTCTTTACAGCTGGCCTAAGGCTGAACATGGGATAATTTGTCCAACGTAGGTCATCTGCTTGGAGGGAACAAGCATAAATTGAGCTTGGTGTGAGATACGCTCATGTCTGATCATTGCAGTCTCCATCTTGCCTTCAGTCTGCTGGCTGCCGTATCAGGCAAGCTCTAAGATAATCCCAATTCTTTTTGTACTGAACAAACTATTACTTCATCTTTTTAAGATTTGACTTGTACACCCATCTTTGGGCTGCACGGGTGGGGATCGAACTCTGAAGAAGGCTAAATGTTCTCCCCCATCAGAAGGCCTTAAGGCTTTTTAGAGCATTGGTCCTTCAAAGGTAGTGGAAAGCCTTCTCACTTGCTTAGACCGTATGCTTCGCCTTGGGAGTCCCAGCCCAGAACGTACATGATCAAAGGCCGTGCAGGGAAAGCCTGTTGTTGTCCTTGCATAAATCTCCAAGCTGCTGCCCTGGAATCTAATAAAGTCACTTCTGCACTGCTTCTAAGAAAAAATGGAATGAAGGTGAGAAGTACTGGAAGAAACAAACGTGAAGCCAGTTGACTATTTCCGTTTTCTGCAGAGAGTAACACCTTGAGTTCTCTCCTGTGAGAATTCTTGTTAAACGTGAATTTCAGTACTCACATGAAGAAAACTTGTAGAAGCACCTTTACTTCAAATGCCACCTCTACCAAACCTGTTTCAGCAAAGTACTTCTTTTTAGTGTACTCTGACATAGCAGTGCTTTAGGGGAAGGTACAATGGTCACTGTTACGTCACTTGATTGTCCTTCATTAGCAGGATCTTTCCAGCTTCATCCTACCATCAGTTCCTTTCCACTTCTCCGTATAGAAAATTCTTTGCATCAGAAATGCTGAATAAAGAAACCACGAGCTATAGTACGATTTTATTTATACCGAAGAAATTAATGCCAGCTAATATTCTTGTTTCTTGATCTATTTTTTTCTACATTTGATTTTTGGTAATTGGCCCAACTTGTGTCCCATTGGGGGAGCTTGGCAGAGAGGGAGGGAGAAAGACTGGAGAGAAAGATCTGTAGGTGGCAGGGACAGCTTGTGTATGTGGCTGCGTGCGGATGTGAGCTGGCATAAAGCACGGCTATGTGGATGTTGGCTGTTTAACTAATGCTGTTCATAAACCCTTAGCTAGCTGAGAGTGTGACCCAAGAAGGGCAAATAGATATATATATTAGCAGCTGCCCCGCCAGTGTTTGATTTCTGTGCAAGAGTGATCAGCGTGCACTTAATTACTTCCCCAGAGATTATGTCCATGCCAGGGTGAATCATTCAACTCTTGGTTGACTCATGGCTTGAGAAAATGGAATTAGCGCCATCCAAAATGGCAAGAATTTCTGTTCGCGAGGAGAAAAATTAAATGTATATTTACACAGTAAATTTAGGTAGGGAAGGATTTGCTGTCCTTTTATAATGGTGAAGGGAGAATTTTTCTTTTTTAACAAGAGAAAGAATTATGAAAGCTAATATATTGCCATTCAACCTCTAGCTGTGATCTCGCTTGATCTCATAACTTAAATGGAATAAGTGCGTGTGACATTATTAGAGAAAAACCAGCAATAGAGGACAGAGTATTTTAATTGCTTGGAGGAACTCTTCCGCCTTACTCAGAAATAAAGCTGCACCTCTACGTGCTGCCGATGGCAATATGTTTTTGCCAAATTACCTTTTGGATAGCATCTAAGGCAGCAGTGGGGATGACTGGTAGTTATTAGAAACCTCAGTGACCTTTCTTTAGGACAAGTGCTTTGGCTGCATCCAGTCTTTGGTAAGCGCTTTGCATCTATTCCAGTTTCTCTTGTAGTTCCAAGCGGATGTGTTTTGTTGATGCTTTGGCTCAAGCTGTTAGGTGTTGCCGTTTTCTACTGTATTTGGAGTTTCATCCAAGAGACAGCTACCTGAAAGTGGTGGGGAAAAGGCTTCAAAAAGAGACAGACAGCTGATAAATCCCATTGGAATCCACGTGTGGGGAAGGCAATGAGTTCCTTCTAAATTAATTCATTCATAGAGGTATTAGCAACTATGAAGTATTTTGAACACTGAACTGAACTCTTCTCCTTGTTTGAATGAAAAACCACTGGACAGGAAGGGGAAGAATCACTGTCGAAGCACCGCACACGGGCTGTCCGATGGAAGCTCTGGGCCACGGGCAGCACGGGGCGGCGGTGCGCTGGGCATCCCCACGCGGCGCTCGGCCGGGCTGGGTCGGCTTCTCGGGCTGTGGCAGTTTCTATTGTTGAACTCCGTTGAACATGGCAGCTCGGGGAGCCCGGCTCCGCGGAACGCGGGCTGCATTCAGTTCGCGTTTCGTTCGAAAGAAGTCATTTTTGCTCTCTGCGGAGGCTTCAATTAGAGCGGGCCAAATGACAGGGATAATTAAGGCGAGCGGTGGGATACCGGCGGAGCACTTTGGCTTTTCCACCGAGGATTTGGCAAATCCGAGCTCGATTAATCTGTTTAAACATCTGTGCATCCTCCCGGCCGCGCAACCGAGCCCGGCTCCCTCCTCCTCCTCCTCCCCCGCCGCGGTTCGGGGCCACCGCAGCCCCCGCCGAGCGCCGCCGCCCGCCCCGCTCCTCGCCATTCCGCTCACGGCCGCGCACCGTGCGGAACCGCAGGGCCGAGCCCGCGGGT